>VDFB02177454.1:0-24565 GCA_007258455.2 Sequoia sempervirens | reverse complement strand
GCAAGCATAAATTGAATGGAAGGATTGATTACCTTTTAGGCATAAGAACAAAAAAGGTTTCATTATCCAAATTTTTTTGAATGATTGTAAATCTTAAAAATAATTCCAACTCACTCAATATATAATTATATATAAACTATCAACAACATTTTTTTTGAAAAGATGCAACTCATCTAGGGTTTTTCAAATTTCTGCTATAAATCTGATATGTTTTATTTTGAATCTTGTTTTCTTCTTGGAATATAATGAAGCCAAAAGAGAAAAATTGAATCCATAAAAATCAAGTAAATTAGAATATCATAGAATGAGACATTTAAAAGGTTAAATATAAACAAGAGTTGCAAGGCAGCTTACTCCCTACTTTTAACTACATAGCTAAGTTACTGCATTACAAACATTCTGGAGTTAAATATTTGTAAATTTTGCAAAATTAGGACAAAGCAGTAGAACAAAGGCATTTAAATACATTGTACCAATCAATTTCCCAAATAAAAATCACAGTGTAAAGCCTTAGACATGAAACAACTTTCTCTCGAGAACAACAATGTCAAGGGGATCTCAAGTGGAAGAAAAATCCTTAGTAACTATCAAAGGTATGAATGTTTTATTCCAATGGTCAATTGGAAGGAATCATGTTGTGGTTGAGAAAATTGTTAAGTTATATTGATGAATTTGTTCTTGGAAATAAAGGATTCGTAAGGAATATATGAACATCTTAGCTAATTTTTGTGTTATAAACTTCATTATAATTGTGGTTATCATCCAAGAGGAAATGCTAGAGCAATCTAGGTCAAGAAACCTATAAAAAACCAACTCGAGGTTGTTATAAATGCTTCTATAAAGACCTATAACCTTATAAGGAGTAAAGTATCCAACAAAGATCTACAATAAATGACAACCAAGGGAAAACTAAAGCTTACACAATCAAATCCAGAAACAGCTATTCATAACTCTTATGGATTGTGGAAATCTAATAACTTTAACCAAGGGAAAACTAAATTTTTTTCAATAAACTAAATAGAACTTCTGTGACATTTTTCAATAAAGCAATTTCAGGCAGTACATGCAATTGAGAAATTTTCCTAAAAAATTATTATCATGAGCTTAGGCCTAATTCTATTCTTGTCCATTTTATGGAGAGTTAGATCTTTGAATTTCATTCTATTTTCCAATTTTTAGAAAGAAACATAAACATTTATTTGATGTGACAAATTAGAATTTTATATTCCAATCCTTGAGTAATATTTTAAGTTTCAATCCCCCATTAATGGGGTAATTGACAAAAGGATTAAGTGAAAAAGAAGGGATTTTTAAAAATTAAATTTTGAAGGAGTGGCTAAAGGGAACCCTAGCCCAGCTAGGGTTGGGATTGTGTTGTGTTCTCCCTCTGGCTTGTTAATTAAAGGTAGGTTCTTCTCCTTGGTTTTGGGAGATGAATAATAAATCAAAGCCTTGGCATTGCTTGAAGGTATAAAGTTACTAAGGCTTTGGAATATAAATTCCCCAAATTTAAGGGAATTCCTAGGTGATTATTCAGGGGTGCAAATAGAACACTACGAAGGATTGGGAATTAAGAAGCATATTGGAGGAAGTAGCATTTCCTGGTAGAAGTTTTGATACCATCTCTTACATTTATTCTATCAGGGAGTATAATTGGATAAACAATGCAAAGTTTAGAGGGGCAACAAGATTTGAAGGGCGATGGATAAAAGGAATGGGTATGGGTATGGAATATTTTCAATTTGAGTAAACCATCTCAATTAGGCCCATCAAATCTTGATGTTCTATCTCTAAATATGTCAAATTTCCAATATATTTGATTCAAGATTGCATCCTTTTCCTCCAAGTTAAACATTGACACACATGCAAAAATATGGAAGCGTAGACAGAGCAAGAGTGTAACTTATATAGGTAGTAACTTCTACTAATGTTGTAACTAAAACAATATCCCCTTGAGAATTTATTGGTATAACATAGTATTGAAGAATCATTTTACTTTAATGTTGTATATATATACACAATGGATAAAGGTTATTATCTTAAATTGTTCTAAAGCAATCGAAGGAATGAAGGAAGATCTGGTAAATTAGACAAAAAAATCCTCCTTACGTACACTAGAAGGGGAGTTTGGAACAAGGTATCAACATCCTCAAATCATGATGGAGGGGAATATATGAAACATTCATTTGCATAGTTGAGTGGATAGACATGTATGCAAATTATAGTAACATGGACAATGTGCATGTACCAATAGACAAATGCCTTGAAACAATCCTATAAATGAATTGTTTCCAACTTGATCACACATGCTATTATCATTAAGGTAGGGAAAATCCTTTTGTTTAGTACACAAAAATGAGGCTATTGGGCCTTTCTTGATCATAAGGATGGCCCAATTTCTCTTTCAATGTGTAGTGTCACCAAGTCATTAGGATTGCAATTTTTTTACACTGATATTATCATTTGTTTTGACAAGACCTTAAATTATTGAGTATTTCAATTGATTTCCAAATGGGGGATATCACAAATCCTCTACTATTCCAATTTTCTGAAAGTTCTTTAACTTGCTAACCAAGCTAATTGATACTCTAGGGTACCTTTGTCATGTCTTTGTTGAAGTAGCTGAGATGGGTTCTTATAATGATATTTCATTGATATGTATCATGTTGCATTGAATTTTTTTTGTAATAATTGGATACTCTAGGGTACCCCATTCATACCTGTCATTTATCTAGTGTATCCAATTGAGTTCTGAAAGGGATAGTTGAAATAACTTCAGTAATTATCATATAGATATATGAAGTAATTTAAACAAGGTACTCAGAATATGCCTAAAAATAGATACAAAAATATCTTGTAATAACCCTTCTCTTTGTGTTTTTTTTATTTGACTTATGAATGTGCACATGCAATAGAGGTAACTATAAATTTAACTACTTACTGGGCATACTCAACACACTTGATATAACTCCTTAAACTTTCAGAAATCTGCCAACTTGCTTGCATATCTCAAGTAACTCCCCATGGCCTGTGCTTATTACCACAAAAGTTAATGCAAAATTGAATATGGTGAGAATGATGACAATGCACATTACCCTCTTCAAATTATAGATGGCCGATTAGGAGAAGATTTTATATATAAAAAGTAAGAAGTTAGAATATATGTAATTGAAACCAATATGGTAAAATTAAAAAATAAAAAATTGTAAAATATGAAATTAGGGGAAAATGGTTAAAAATATTACATGGGATTTTCTAGGAGAGGACTAGCGACCTCCCTCAAAATCTATGCAATTATGAGTGAAAGTGCAAATATCCCACAATAGGAAGATTGCATAGATCTATTTTGAGATGCCTCCTGCAATAGATGTGCATGCTCCACAATAACAGTTAGCCGCCCACATGTATTTAATTCTTCTCCACTTCTATACTAAGTTTACTGTAATGAAAATATTCATGACTTAGTAAAGAAAAATAAGCCATAAGAACACTTAATTTTTAAAAACACCTCCTGAAGCATCAGGGGGAAGCCTTGAAGGTGGCAGGCTTTGCCTTGGGAGCTTTATGTATGGCAATGGTCCAACAAAACCATTTTTCTTTGGCCTCTCCCTGGATGCACTTGTTGCCATACTTGCAGCAACCCTAGAATAATGGTCATTACTTATCGAGTTAACTGGCCCTACTAGTGACCCAAGCAACACTGAAACATTTGGAAGTTTTGTTATGGTCCCTGTGGAAGAATTCCCTGTTGCTTTTGATAGTTGACCTTGTAATAAGCCAGTTAGATTACTAATTATGCCAACACCATCACTCAGTATCAAAACCATAGAGTGAATTTAAAACCATATGAGTAAGTAATCATTTTGTCAAAATGACAAGCATGTGTGTGGCAGTCATTCTCACATTTTCTTAATGTAAACAATATTACAATAACATCATAATAGTCAATAAAGAGCTCAGGAAAAAAAATCTAAACAAGGTGTACTGTGGAACAAGTCAAAATTTCTTGCATCAAGCCTTAAGGTACATTTATGATTTAGAACATTACTATTCTCTTAAAATAATTATTACAAAATATTTGATGAGTGATAACTGATAAGTAAAAGTCTATAAGCCAATGAAATACAATTAGAAATATGGGATAGTAAAAATCTACAAGTTGTTTTTGCAGTGTTAAACCAAATGTTCAATGGCATAAGTACCTAAACATCACTATACATCAGAGATGTTCCAGGGTAAAATTAATTCTTACTTTGTAGCCATAAAAATTAATAACCATAGGTAAACACATACATAATAGAAATTAGTATGGCAACTCTAGAGATAAACATGATAAGCATATTTCTAATAATGTTAAGTTTCATAAGATTGGCACATAGAATTTCACCATTCTATAGGTCACAACTACCACAGACTAAGGAATGTACAAGGCCACCAGATTACAAGAAATACACACTATCTAATCACAACAGCATGGCTCCACCCAAAGGATGCTCAAAACTCTTATGCAAGGTAAAGCTTTAAGATTCAAAATGAAAACTCCCTCCATTAAGATAGCTCTCTTTATGTAGGATATTAGAACTCTTCAAGCCTATACTAGTCTATTTTTTTAGCTTTGGGCTAGCTTTTGTCTATTTGGATGCATTGTTTACCTTATTAAATATAGACACAACAAGATTTTCCCATTTGTTTAATTGTTTGTATTGATTGTAAATCTTATGTTTGAATTTGAAATAAATGAATTCATTTGTTGCTAGCCATAGAAAATATTTTTCATTTGGAGGCTAATTATAATGTTTGTTGCACTTGTCTACATAGACAAGGACTTCATATTTGCTACATTCTATTTCCTAGAAACAAAATAATATATTTTCCCCTATTTAATACTAATGTAAAAAAAATAATGATTTTCCTATAGGTGAGGAAGATGTCACAGAATGTTCATACATCATGGGTGTCCATTTGGTTATTGAAGTATCATTGTCATCTTCCATTCAATGTCCTCCTTTGTATAGAGGAGTTGAGTGCCCGTTATTGGTTGAGAGAGAACATGGTCAAGAAAATTATCAATAATGAACTAGAAAACAACCAATTTTTTTTAATAATTATACTATGTACTTTAACTTTCTCTATGAATCCAAGGTGAAAATGAACTTGGATATAAAATTTAACAATATTCAAATTGAAATTGTAGATTTTTGTGACTGGCCAGTTCGTCTATACCATGAGGTTTGCGATCTTTACCTTGCAGGATGCATTTGGAAGGTCACTAACAGGCCAACAATAACCATTAAAAAAATAGTCTATGTGATGAGGTCAGTATGAAATTCATGAGTTTTCTTAAAGGACAATCATAGATTAGTTATCACATGGGACCACCTGAGGAATGGTTGTCTGCTACTTTAAAGTTCAACTACTCCATCATACTCACAGTGCATCAGGTCATGCCATCATTCAAGTTGTTACATGCACACTATGGAATATGTTCAATGAGAGATAAATTAGGGTTTGGGTGCAATTAAGATTTAATTAAAGTTTGAGTTAGGGTTTCAACTAGGACTCAATTAGTGTTATGGCTAGGGTTATAAATTGTTATTGTTGAATTAGAGTTTAACTATGGTAAGTCTTATTAAGGTTCAATTAAAGTTAGTATTAGGGTTTGGGTGTAATTAGAGTTTAGTTAAGGTTGAATTAGGGTCACAACTTGGATTCAATTAGGGTTATAACTAGGGTAATAAAGTGTTATTGTTTAATTAGAGTTTAACTATGGTAAGTGTTAGGATTCAATTATGGTTAGGGTTCAATTATGGTTAGGGTTCAAAAATGATTAGGATTAGTGTTAGGGTTCAATTAGGCTTAGAGTTAGGGTAAGGGTTAGGACTATGATTAGTCTTAGGTTTAGGGTTCAATTAGGGTAGGATTCATATTTGATGTCAATTATGGATATTGTTCAATTAGGGTTAATATTAGTTTTCAATTATGGATCTATTTGGTTAGGGTTTAATAAGGGTTAGGTTTATGGTTAGGATTCATTTAGGGTTAAGGTACAACTAGGGTTAAGATTTAACTCTAGGGCTGATGTACATTAGCATGCAATTAGGGTTTGGGTGAGGTTTCTATGATAAAGCTTGGGATTAGGGTTAGGGTTATAGTTACAGTTGAAATAGGGTTAATGTTAGCGTTAAAATTAGGGTTAATGTTAGGGTTAAGATTATTATACACTAAACCTAGCCCTGATTATAGCCCTAATGTTAGGGTTCAATTAAGTGTTAGGGTTTAATTAAGGTTAGGGTTCAAATAGGATTAGGATTTGTGTTAGGGTTCAATTGGGCTTAGAGTTAGGGTAAGGGTTAGGACTAGGATTAATCTTAGGTTTAGGGTTTAATTAGGGTAGGATTCATATTTGATGTCAATTATGGATATTGTTCAATTAGGTTTAGTAAATTAGTGTTCAGTTATGGATCTATTTGGTTAGGGTTTAATAAGGGTCAGGTTTATGGTTAGGATTCATTCAAGGTTAAGGTACAACCAGGGTTAAGATTTAATTAGGGCTAATGTACATTAGCATGCAATTAGGGTTTGGGTGAGGTTTCTATGATAAAGCTTGCAGTTAGGGTTAGGGTTATAGTTACGGTTGAAATAGGGTTAATGTTAGGGTTAAAATTAGGGTTAATGTTAGGGTTAAGATTATTATACACTAACCTTAGCCCTAATTATAGCCCTAATCGCAATTAGACTCTAAACATAGTCCTAATTGAAAAATAACCTTAGTCAAACCCTAACCCTAGGCCTAATTGAACTCTTAACCCTAAATTTTCACTAATTTAATCTTAACCCTAACATTAACCCTTACACTAATTTAATCTTAGAATTTAATTATTAGCATATATATATCTTAAATTAGACCTTACCCTTATTAAACCTTAACCAAATAGATCCATAATTGAACACTAATACTAACCCTAATTGAACAATATCCACAATTAGACTGTAAACATAATTATAATTAAAATATAACCCTAATTTAACCCAAACTCTAATTGAACTCTAACCCTAATTGTAAACACTATTTTAATCCTAACCATAATTGGATCATAACCCTAACACTAACCTTACACTAATTGAACCCTAACTGTAATCCTAACTTAAATTTAATTAGATATATATGTTAGGGTTAGGGTTATGGTTATGGTTAAGGATAGGTTTATAAATGATAAAACATAGAAATTTGGTTAGGGTTAGAGTTAAAATTGGGATTAGGTTTGGGGTTATCATCACAAATAGGTTTATCGTCACGAATAGGATTATCATCATAAATAGGGATTAGGTTTAGGGTTAGGTTGGGATTAGGGTTAGGGTTAGTGTTAGGGTCAGAGTTAGGGTTGTGGTTATGGTTAGGTGTAGGTTTACAAATGATAAAATAGAGTAATTTGGTTAGGGTTAGAGTCAAAATTAGGATTAAGATTGGGGTTATCATCACGAATAGGGATTCAACTTAGGGTTAGGGTTATAATCACAAATAGATTTATCATCACGAATAGGATTATCATAATGAATAGAGATTAGGGTTAGGGTTAGGGTTAGGGTTATGGTTAGGTATAGGTTTATAAATGATAAAAAATAGTAATTTGGTTAGGGTTAGAGTTAAAATTGGGATTAGGGTTGGGGTTATCATCACGAATAGGTTTATCATAATGAATAGGGATTCAAGTTAGGGTTAGGGTTAGGGTTATGCTTACGATTAGGGTTAGGGTTATAATCACAAATAGGATTATCATCACGAATAGGATTAGGGTTAGGGTTAGGGTTAGGGTTATGGTTATGGTTAGGGTTATGGTTACGGTTACAGTTGGGGTTAGGGTTAAGGTTAGGGTTATGGTTAGGGTTAGGGTTAGGGTTATGGTTATGGTTATAGTTGGGGTTAGGGTTAGGGTTAGGGTTATGGTTATGGTTATGGTTAGGGATATGTTTATAAATGATAAATATAGTAATTTGGTCATAGTTAGAGTTAAAACTGGGATTAGGGTTGGGGTTATCATCACGAATAGGGATTAGGGTTAGGGTTATGGTTATTATTAGGGTTAGGGTTAAGGTTAAGGTTATGGTTATGGTTATGGTTATGGTTATGGTTAGGGTTAGGGTTAGAGTTAGGGTTATCATCACAAATAGGTTTATCATAACAAATAGGATTAGACTTAGGATTAGGGTCAGGGTTAGGGTTAGGGTTCGGATTAGGGTTAGGGTTATTATCATGATTAACAACTAACTTGTGTTATTAAAAATAGAAATTTATAAAAAGAAAAATCATATTTAATATGTATGATTAACAAAATCAATAATATTTAATTTGTCTTTTTTGCTGTCGTTTCCCTTGTGGGACAGCTGTATGTTCGTTTGAACTTTTCTTGTTATCTTTTGTTGTTTAAACTCTGCGGTTTCAGGTCCCTATAAAACCTGTTTTTTTCCTTTTCAAAAACAAAATCAATAATATTTTAATATAAAAGATTTTATATAAAAAAAATATAAATTAAATATTTTTTAACAGTTAAATTTTTTCATAAAACGTAAAGTGACGGGGATTTAAATGAACAAACCGTCACAAAATTTTCATATGACATGTAGGGGTGGCCGTCAAATTCCAGGCCTGGCCCACCACACACATGAAAAATACACGGCGGTTAAAAAACCTTTTTAACCTTATCCAAGGTGAAGAAGAACATATAGGATAAAATTGTGTGTAGAGTAGCCCCCACAATTGGAAACCTACCTAGCAATAGAGTGTTCTTTTTTTCTTATCCAAACTCTTTAAAGCAACCAAGACAAAAGCAAGAGTTCATTTTAACGGGTCTCCTTTTACGGGTCAAAGTTGAGCGGCGTCTTTCATATGAGTGTGAAAAACAGCAGATCAATTTGCCTTTCAGTCGGTCGTTTCAGACTTTGGAGAGCGTGGTGGACTTGTGAAGAATTTGCAGTTTGTGTGAAGCTTTTGTGTGTAGGTCAGTACGAAAGATCCAGTAAGGAAAGATGCCTGCGGGAGAGTTCGCAGTCGCTTCTGGTGGAGTCGAGTTCGAGGCTCGGATAACGCCATATCTGATCATAACTTGCATCATGGCGGCGAGTGGAGGGCTGATGTTTGGGTACGATGTTGGAATATCAGGTAAGCTTGAGTTTTGCTGATCTGAAGGAAATATTGGCCATTTTTTAATGAGGAGATTGACGGCTGTTGTTTAATGTGTAGGCGGAGTGACGTCTATGAATGATTTCCTGGAGAAATTCTTCCCTGTTGTTTATCGCAGAAAGAATGAGTTCCAAGACAATAATGCTTTCTGTATATACGACAATCAAGGGCTTCAGCTGTTTACTTCGTCTCTGTATCTGGCCGGTCTGGTAGCAACATTCTTTGCGTCGTATACAACCAGAGTCTTTGGCCAAAAACCGACCATGTTATTTGCAGGTATATTTTCTCTGGTGGGAGTCGTGTTGAACGCGGCGGCTGAAAATGTTGCCATGCTCATAATTGGCAGAATTATGTTAGGATGTGGCGCTGGATTTGCCAATCAGGTAGTGATCACTAGTTTTTGTGTTTGCTTTTTCTTCTTTTTGTTTTTTTAATTTTCTTATTTCCAGTAGTTTTTGTGTTTTTTTTTTCATACCCTATTTCCACAGATTTGAGTTTGTTCGTTACAAATTTAGCTCGTTATTTAATGAAACTTTCAGTTTTACCTTCGTATTTTCCGAAATCCTCTATTAATTCTGGTTATTTACATTCTATTTTTTTTTTGAGGGCGGTAGATCTTCTCCAAATCTAAATCAGTATTATTATATAATTGCTTAGTAACAAGAATTATCTGATTTTTTCGTTCTGTTTTCTCCCATGTCCCTTCATTTTCTTTTTCGAACGAATCCTCGTTCACATTGTATTCTCCAGATATTGCCCCTTTTGAATATGATAGAATTTAATTTAGATCCTCCTTTATTTTACTCCAGAAGGGTAAATTCACGGGCGGTAAATTTCATGTTGCAGGCTGTTCCCCTTTTCCTATCAGAAATAGTACCAACTAGAATCAGAGGGTGTCTTAATATTCTCTTCCAGTTAAGCGTTACAATAGGCATTCTTTTTGCTACCTCTGTAAATTACGGAACAGAGAAAATCACGCCGTGGGGATGGAGGCTTTCACTGGGTCTAGCTGGAATTCCTGCTCTTCTTCTTACTGTAGGTTCCATTTTTATAGTAGAAACTCCCTACAGCTTGATTGGAAAGGGGAAATGTGAAGAGGGTAAGGCTGTTCTCATAAAAATTAGAGGAACCGACAATATTCAACCTGAGTATGAAAAACTAGTAGAGGCCAGCACAATAGCCGAGTCAATCAAACATCCATTCAAAAATCTCCTGAATCGCAGAAACAGGCCTCAACTAGTCATAACAATGTGCTTGCAATTCTTTCAACAGTTTACCGGTATCAATGCCATTATGTTTTATGCCCCTCTGCTCTTTCAGACTTTGGAGTTCAAAAACGACGCCTCACTCTACTCTTCAGTTATTATCGGTGCAGTAAATGTTTTGTTCACTATAGTTTCAATCTATTCAGTTTACAAAGTTGGGCGAAGAGTGCTTCTGCTCCAAGCCGGAGTGCAGATGTTTGTTTCACAGGTAAATCTTTTTTAGCCATCAGTTTTTGTGCTATAATTTGTAATCATATGTGATCAATTTTTTCGATATTTTTATATTAGAAATTGTAACGATTTTGTGCTGGAATTGCAGGTGCTAATTGCAATTCTGTTGGCAAGAGGGATGAAGGGGGACGATGAGTTTCCTCGTACCACAGCAATTATGATTGTTTTTATGGTATGCACATTCGTCTCAGTCTTTGCGTGTTCATGGGGCCCTGTCGGATGGTTGATTCCCAGCGAAACGTTTTCATTAGAAACCAGATCTGCCGGACAAAGTGTCGCTGTGTGTGTCAACCTTTTGTTCACATTTTTCATTGCACAGACATTCTTGTCATTGCTTTGTCATTTCAAACATGGGGTTTTCGTGTATTTCGCTGTATGGGTATTAATCATGTCCGTCTTCGTTCGGTTTCTCCTTCCCGAGACACAGGATGTGCCAATTGAAGAAATGACAGAGAAAGTGTGGAAACAACATTGGCTCTGGAAGTACTATGTTAAGGGAGAGGAGCAGAGCTATGGGACCTGTTGAAGAAATGACAGAGAAAGTGTGGAAACGACATTGGCTCTGGAAGTACTATGTTAAGGGAGAGAAACAGATCGTGGGACAGGTCCCATCGCTGATATAGATATGGACAGTTTAAGGCCCACTGTTGGTTAATTTGTTTTTAAATATGATATGACAGATTCATATTAAATTCACAGTATGTTCTATTATAGGTTGTCTTTTTTTTTTGCCACCTTCTTAATAGGTGAATGCAAGTGGATATTTATTTGCCTATTTCACAATATCAAATGAATGCATCATGATAATCTTATTTAGTTGTTTGAGAGATTTAATTAGATGTGAGGTGCAATGTCAATGTTTGTTGTTTAAAAATTAAAAAATAGTAGTCATGGAGCTTACATATGTGTATATATATTATTTAAAATGTTTAATGTGAGCTAAAGCCTTACTTATTTTATAGTTGGTGTCATGACAATTTTTTGAAAACAATTAATAGAGTTGTATTAGGCATGTTTGAGCATAGAAGATAGTGGTTGTTGAAATGGTAGAAGTGCAATAATGTCCCCTTTTCTATCTCATTTGCTGCTTGCAAATATTGTAATGATATAGTTGTTGTTTGTAAAATATTATACTTACCTTTGTAATGATATAGTTGCTGTTTGTAAAATATTATACTTACCTTTTCATAGGATTTGTTGATTATTTGTGAGTAGGATTGGCATGGATGATGATGTTAAATTGGAAAAAAACTATCCTTGGTTTTGGTATGCACAACAATGTTATTGTTAATTCCATTAGACAAGTTATTATAAAACACATATGGAAAACTAGACGTTCAACTCTAATAACTTTCATCAAGCAAGAAAAACTGACTTTACTTTGACATCTTTCTATAGGTGGCTCTTTTGTTTTTGCAGCTCTAAGTCTTATGCAAGGAAAATTCAAAGAGTATGGTTCAATTTCAGCAAATTAAAGATCAGGTATTACAATTCCAATCTGATAACAAGCTTTGTCAAAATAAAAGTGTTTTATTACTGCCTTCCTATGACTGTATTGTACTTATGGTCCCTTCGACTACATATTGGTAGTTCTTATTCTTTGCATTTTGCTTTGATTCAATATTAAAAAAAAAAAAACCAAAAAAACTAATTTTATGCACTCCACCCCTACAAATAAATCTTGTATATTTTTTTTTAGCTTCAATAGCAATCTTCAAGACCCTAAATCATTAGCTTATTTTTGTTGAACATACTTCTAATCAACCTTGGTAGGCTAGTGCTCACGCTACTCTATTTAAGCATTCCTTTGGCTTTTGAAGGTCTAAAAGGAATATCTTTAACTTAAACGTCTCACCAGTTCTGCAACAGCCACTTAATTTGCTTGTTTTTGATCTTCCCTCTATTAGCTAGCTTATCGATCTTTGGCATTGGATAGGATGTTGTTCCAATTTAATGCTGAAAAGTTTGTATATGGTTCAACATGTGAATATAAACTAGTAGTCAGAAAACTAAGACCGCCTATCACATCAATATCATATTCTTTGAACCAATACACAGATAGACAAATATCATTCTTATATATAGCATGGTTCTTTATTCAAGGATATCATTGGACACATTCTACGGCTTGAGCTGTCAACAGACTTTATTCAGACCAATTATGGAAGTGAACATTTGAAAACGAGAAGCGGTTTTGTATGATGAAGTGGCTGGAAGAATACGCTTTTCTGATATGATAAGTGTCTTCGATTCAGTTAATATTGCTAAAATCAACACAATATTTTCCAGATTGTCTAGTTAATCTTTTTGATAGCAAAGCCTCTGATCTGAATTTCTCTGGCAAAGAATCGTCTTTGTAGTTAACAGGTTCAAATATCCATCCATCATTCTTCACACGAGCTGAGAGCTTAACCTGAAACAGAATACTTGGTTAAATTAGGTGTTCTGTGACAATCCTCCATATTTGGCATTGCAAAATTTATTCTAACCGAAAAACCATATGATAATTTACTAAATTTAAATTGGATTTTATTTCAACTACATCTATTTATGTTGTTTATTGCTCTAATTTTTAAATGATTGACTATGGTAATTGGTATGCAAGTAACAAGGTTCAAAGCAATAAATTGAATTATTGCCATAGATGTATTTTTTCTATGCAACTTTGATTATAGAAACTTTTTTAATTAAAAAATTATGATTTGTACTGCAATGGAAATTTATACATAATTAGCCATCAATGGTTTATAAAGATGATACATTAGACATATCAAAATGCATTCATAGTTGAAAACATTCCAACTTACAAATTAATATTGTGACAATGTCAAGTAGTCAAGATGATGAGATGTATGCAGTCATAACATCTAAACACATTAAAAAATTATAAATAAAACTAATTAGTTGAATAAAATGTGTGGTCATTTATGGTAACTTTACAAACAACAAATCCAAGACCATAACATCAATTAATATAAAAAACAACATTCAAAAAATGACTTATAATTTTTGACTGTAAAGAGATCACTGCATAAAATAAGTATTAAGAATTAAATGACTAACCTTCCATTGAACAAAACTACAAATTTTGTATTGCCTACTTGCCTAGCACGTGCCATATTTTCAAACTCAGGCCCATTCTCAACAACAAATTTAGAAACAAATCTATATTCTGAACAATTTCAATGTCATTCGGCTTCTGTGCAAAATCCCAAGTGCTTCCTCAATATGATCCTCTTTACACAAAGTCTGTATGTGAGTGTTATAAGTGATAACACTTGGATGTATTTCCATCTCTTTCATTTCAACAAGAATGGAGTTGATTCTACGGAGATCACCAGAGTTTCCAAGGCCACCTAAAAGCGTGTTGAAGGATACAACATTGAGAGGAAGGCATTCAATTATGGCTGAATGTAAAAGGTCCCAAGCCTTGGTAATTTGTGTTTCCTGATTTACCGAGGGCACTAATTGACTGATTGAAGTGCACAACATCAAATTTGTGCGTCTTGTGAGGAAGGAAATGAAGTCAGTTATAATAATAGAGAAGATATAATTAGAATAAATTAGGTAATAGTTTAGAGGAGATTAATAAAAGAGAGCTTGCCTAGCACTTATTAATGCATGGGTCATGACAAGCAAGTCCATATAAACAAATCTAATTTTGGAAATCCACACCAATGATTTTACTCTACAAAAGAATTATTATTATTTAATCCATATGTAATCTTTATTATCGAGATAGAGATGGCATAGTAGAGCCAAAGAAAAACCTTGTAGAAGTTCTTAGAGGTGGCCCTCATCAAAGCCGAGATGAAACAAATTGAACTACTTTTACTCAAACTAAAAGGCGCGGATGAAGAAAGCAAAATGATCCACAAAGCACTGGAAATGGAGAAAGATATAGAGCAGATGTTGAATAAAACTAGGAATGTTAAAGCTAAATTTTTAGTGGAAGAAAAGGGATAAAGTAGCTCCAGATTGAGAGAAAATAAGCCTATATTACATGATAATAAAATCACATCTCTATACTAACAAATCAGAAAATAGAAAATAATATTAAATATGAAAATAGATTTAAACCAAATAATTATCTTGGGGGCGCCGGTCCTAGCTCAGTTGGTTAAGGTGTTCCCTGTAGCAGGGCACCCACCATGGGTTCGACTCTCTGGCGCTCCCGTGGTACCGGTTGGTGTGTCCCGCCAGCACTACCGGTCACGGTAAAAAGTTTACTGGCGATGGGGGGTTATATGGGGGGCCGTGCTGCACCCGATTCCCCTCGTTAAAAAAAAAAAAAAAAACCAAATAATTATCTTCATTAAAAATTGGTTAGCAACAAGAAAACCAATTACTCAACAAATAAACTCTATTAAAAAAGTTCAAATATTTGAAATTATTCTACAAAAGAGAGAAATCTAACCGAATTAGAATATTAAAGCGTCCTAAATACAAGCTATAGTGAAAATGGGAAAAAATGAAATTATATTAAATACTCTACTCATTTGGGAGAATGATTTTACATGAAAATGGAGCTAATTATAAAAAAAATATGATAGAAAATAAATGAAATTATATTAAATACCCTGCTCATTTGAGAGAATGATTTTACATGAAAATGAAGCTAAAAATAAAACCAAAACTACTCTTGTCCAACCAGTCATGGTCTAGGTAGTAAAACATACCAAAAGCTTTGCCACAACGAGGATACAAGTACAAGCCCTGCTAGGAAATGTTCTCCACTTTAAATAGCCTAAGCTGCAAAAAATTCATGATAGAATAGGTTTTCACAAGATCTGGTAATCGAACATTCAGACAGATACGGTTATCACCTTGTAAACCGCTTCGAATTCGCCATCTCCAAGCTTTTTCTGGCTTCCGTCAATGCTTCTAAGTTGAATATAAATTTTTGCCCTTGTATAAGTAACTTGGATTCAGAAGAAAATCCACGCCTCTTTGTAGCATTATAAAATAGGTTAAGGTTAGCGGATTAAATGTTATACTAAAACCTACTAAAAAGAAAACTAAAAGCTAGAGATAAAAATCAGAAGGAACACCTTTATTGTGGGCAGATAGAGTTACACGAACTGCACATATATGGCATCATGCAACTATAAATCACTATCTCATAGCCTTCAACATTGACTGTGTGTGCTCTTGCTGCATGGATTTTCCACACTTCCCACCTGAATAATCTTTGTGTCTCAATCCTTAGGGCCTAAATGCACCCTTCACGCTTGAGGAAAACATTCACACCTGAGGAAAAAGCATGTGAGGTTATCTTGAGGAAGAGCTAAAGGACTTCATGCCTCGATAGAATTCATGTGAGAGAGTTTGCAGGATTTGTATGAGGAACGAGTTTGTGTGAGTCTTCACCTACGAATATATGTAGGCTGTATGATTTGTGGTTGTATGGTGTGGATGTGAGGGAAGTATGTCGGCTTCTGTCAGGTCGCAAGACTCAGTGGAGGATAAAGGAGGAGGCTGTGAAATGCGTGCATAAAATCGTAGCCTGGTCAAGCAAGGTGTGGCTTCTAGATTCAACTACCGAAAAAGATCGCCTTCTCCCACTTTGCAAATTTCACCACAAAAAAGAGCCTTCCAGATATTCTCACCACCCCACATGCACTATGGACAAATAAGAATCGCTTTAATAAAGTCCATCATATTTTCCTTCTTTTCCTATCCGTGGCTTTTTTTATTTGTTTTTAGCTTGCATAGTATTTGGTGATTGCAATTATTCAATTACACACTATTGAGAAATAATTACATACTATTGAGGAATAGTGTTGGTATATGATTAGGAAAAAAATTGAACATTATTTAAAATGTTTACATCATTGTAATATTATTGTACAAAACTATTAACCAATAGAATTGAAGGAAAATGATTTTGTAATATTAACAAAAATATGTAATAAATATAAACATTAGAAAATATAGTCAACAAAAATTAAATTCTTGCATCCAATTGGTTGATTCTTGCAAAATTATTGAAACTAGATGAAAGCATAAGTATACTTGCCTACAGAGGAACTAAAAATATTTGCCACCTTCCCAATAAAAGGTTGTTGTAAAGGGATATTTTATTATCCAAACTATAGGTCTTCTTGCATTAAAAGTGAGTTGACATGTACATAAAGCATTGCCAAGTGGTTTAATTCCAAATATATTTTAACAAAATACATTTCAACATGTCCCATTTCTCATTTTCTTTTTACAATCAATTGGTTCCCGGGTGTTCATAATAACCAATCTTTTTTTGAATTTTCTTGCAAAATTGAAAAACATGAACTCTCAGGCTCACTATGCATTGCAAAATTTCATTAAAACACATAATTATCACACTATTATTTACAAATCCACCTAAAAAATAATAATCATATTTTTTAAAAAAACTAGTTACAATTAAAAAATAAATTTAATAGATCACTTCAAATCACCAACCAGAAATCCTACGTGCCCATAATTCAAATTAATCCACTTGCTACCAATTCAAATTCTACAAACCTATTTATGCAACCAATCCTCATTTGTGCGATGCAAGCTACATATTACAGTTAATTCAAATTTCTCACTTTCTACTTCATCCTCCTGAGCGATGATGACCTCCTCCAGATGGATACTATCTCCTCCTTCAACTTCTACGATAAGTGATCTTTCCTACCTTCGCAAAAACTGCATTCTATTTTCTACTATAAAAAATTGTCTTCTCCATTTACATTTAAATGAATCGACACCTTGTTAATTCTCATAACCATCCTTTATACTGTCATCGGCCAGTTCCCTTTAAGTTATGTTATGGTAGAAATATTTCCAACCCTTTCAAATACAACATTACCATACATATATATGTTGTACAAAATGATACATATCCACTTATGTTTCTCGTAGCCCTATCCATTTTCATGAAACTTACACATTTATCTATATCTGCAATATAAATAGCCGTGTTCATTTTAATGAAACTTACACATTTCTCATATATATATGCAGAGATAGATAAATACCTAATTTGAATGTAAATGAACAAGGTATATATATTTCTATTTTGCATACTGAATTAATATATTACTGAATAGTTCATCAACAAATATAGGTATCTACATTCAATAAATATACCTTTTTCATTTACATTCAAATTAGGTATCTATCTATCTCTACAAATATATATATATATGTATGTATGTATGTATATGTGTATATATATATACATACAGAGATAGATATATATTGCATATTGAAATTTATATATTATTGTATAGTTATTCACCAAATATAGGTATCTACATTCAATTTATACCTTGTTCATTTACATTCAAATTAAGTATCAATCTATCTCTGCAAATATATATATAGATGGATATGTATGTCACCCATATCCTTCCTCATTTACATTGAACCTAATTAGATTTATACTTTGTTTGTTGTTCAATTAAAGTGACTGTAAATATTGGCCCCTATCCCTTACAGTCAACTATCATAATGGCTAACTCCTACTTATGTTATAGAAAATAATTAAAAGGTGTGACACGCACACACATATACATATTTATATGTTGTATGAAGTTATATTTGAGTATCTTGTTTGAGAAATGGTATTAACATAAGTAGGAGTCAACCATCATCAAAGTTAGTTGTAAGGGAGAGGGTTCGATATTTATAGTCACTTTAATTGAACAACAAAGCAAGCATTCATCTAATTAAGTTCATTGTACATATGCATATATGTATATGCACGCATCGATGTATACGTCACATCAAAAAACTCTTGCCTTGCAATGCATACTGTTAGAACTGCTATAAAATCCATGGCAAATACCATGACTTATAAATTCTTGGCAAATGCCAAGAATTTGAATTTCATGGAAAATGCCAAGAATTTAAATTTCATGGCAAATGCCATGAACTTTATACAACTTCACTGCATTCTCTGTAGGGAAAAAAAGCTCCTACATTTCTTTGTTTGTTCTTCAATTAAATTGACAGTGTATACATGTTTCCTATAGTAGGCTTTCACATACTAGACCCACCATTTATCATATGTCCAAATGTATACCCACGATCGACTCCTATGCCCACACATAGATCCTCTCCCTTTTGTGTATGTGTTGTTTGTTCTTCAATTTAACCAACTATAAATGACAACCCCTCTCCGTTACAACCAATTGTGATAGAATATGACTCCTACTTATGTTATTACCATGGAATGAAAGAGTATAAATAACTTGAAACAACAGTAAGATAGATATATACATACATATGGGTGAAGCCACATAAGTGGTTTACACTTTTGAAGAGGAAGAAAATTTGAGAAAAAATGACCCCATGGCAAAAAAATTAGTTTTAGGGGTTCGCATGAACCTACATGTTCGACTGAACCATAAAGGGGTTCGACCGAACTAGGGTTCGAGCGAACCCATTAACTATTGGGCCCACATTTCCCGCCCAAAAAATAAAGGAAATGTGCATATTAGGGGGGGTTCGCATGAACCAGGGTTCAAATGAACCCCGGTTCGCTAGAACCCCTAGGGGTTCGCTAGAACCCCCCTGGTTCTAGCGAACCCTTTTCCTAATTTTTAATTTGTACACACAAAAACCTAAAATTTTACGCTTTCCAGCCAGGATGAAAATGGGGAATATTTAGAAACCAAACTTGGAATCGAGTAGCCTTCTAACGAGCTATCCAATGAATATAATTTTAGTATGTTTTGGTTTTATTATCTATCTGCTTTTCAAGTTTTATTAAATATAGGTTTTTCATCAAAAACAAAATCTCTGTTCTGCACAAGTGGAATAATAGAAGATTATAAAAAAAAAAAAATTTAAAAATATAAGTGTACCAGATATTGAAGTCCTTGATCCAAAAAAAAAAGAGAATAATTTCGATACATACAGTGAAAGTTATGCGTTATACGGTCGCGCTAGGTCTGAATTGTCATTTGATTGACTTTCAAACTTGATTAAAGAAAAAATATTCAATAAAAAACTATCTAACCAAGTGGAAGCACTAGATATCGGAGTTAGAAATCTAAATTTGAAAGAATTGGAATTTTATCCTTCATGGAAAAAAAGTTATGCGTTATACGGTGTGCATCACTTTTTTAAAATGCTGTTTTTGAAAAAAACCAATTTTTGTGGGAGATGGAAAAAGAAGTGCAATCTGATTCCAAAAAAATTGAAAAAAATATTTTTAGAATCTACAGACAAAATGTGACAAGACTCTAGTTTACATCATCTTCAAATTCCTTATGGTTTAATCGCTATAGGTGCCCGAATGTGGAGATTGTGTTAAAAAAAAATATATCAGTGTCCAGTTAGGCCAAAAAGTGTAAACCACTATTGTGGGATCACCCATATATAGATAGATACATATGTGTATATATATAGATACATACATACATAAATACATACATATATTGCAATATATATCTATATATCTTTATATATGTATATATTAGAAAGATCTAGATAAATACATAAGTTTCCTATAGATAAAATAAAAGTTGCACAATGCCAGTTCAACTGTTAAGGGACGTGGCATAAAAAAATATCCAATTGGGACGCTGATGATGTGGACCCCTTGCTCAAAGTTACCCTACCCACTATTGGTTACATTCAACTTAATTAGATGTATGCTTTGTCTATTCTTCAATTAAAGTGACAATATGCTTTAACAATATCTTAAACAACATTATGAAACATTTACACAACTTGAAATAGTAGTAGGATAGAAATATTTGAAACCCTTTCTTGTCTCATAATGTTGTTTGAAGATATACATATTTGTATCATATTGATGTTGCAAGTTCATATATATGTGTATCATAATGTTGTGTCTGTTGTATCATACTGCTATTTCAAGTTTATATATAATGGTATCATAATGCTATATGACGAAGGGTCTAATGGTATCACCAAAATGTTTATAAGAGGTAGAGTTCTACATATGATAATATAGCATGCATTGCTTGATTCTTTACACACATGCCCTTCATCATTTCAAATCAACTCAATTAGATGCATGGTTAGCTTGTTCTTCAATTACAATCAATAGTAAATGCATGAATTCATTGTTTCAATTGGTATCATTATTTTCAATATTAAGTGTATGTTGTTTTCTAACCATTGTTTTGGTTCAATGTAGAGGAAGAAGAATGCACAAACAAATACCAGGTGATCTTCAAGGAGGAATCCTCCACAAAAGCGGAGGAGGAAAACTATGCCCACACACAAGAGAGGTGTGCATCTACCACATAGTGATGAGGAGGACATTGTCATTCTTGTTCATTAGCGAATTGAAGAACCAAGTAGTGAGGAGAAGGTAGAAATTGTTGTGGAGCAACCAACTGAATTTGTAGTGCAAGCCAACCTAGTCAAGTATCAATCAAAAAGGTTGTACCGAGGCAAGAATGGACCCAGGCTGACATGATCATGCCCTTGAAGATGTCAAAGACAATGGCTGGTAAACTAGAGGTGCAACAAAAAAGTGGGGTATTCCTAGCTCAACATTGTCTAATTGTCTAGGTGGTGTGACCACTACTAGAAGGAAAGGGCCCCCAACAATCCTAACTGAGGAGGAAGTGTCATTGATCATCGATTGGTACAAGGAGATGGCTGATGTTGGCCAAGGTTTGGAGATCGTCAATATGAAAATAGAAGTGGCCCAAATATGCGAAACAAGGAATAATCCCTTCAAGAATGGGCTTCCTGGCAAGTCATGGTAGATGGGATTCAAAAGAAGGCAACCTGATCTCTGTTCGAGAACAATCCAAGGTCAAGATAGAGACTGTGCTATAAATCTGAAGCAAACAGTTGTAAGTGCTTTCTAGGACACTTTGGAGAAGGCATATGCAGGAGGGAACTATGGACCGTAAAGGATTTGGATTTGCATTGAGACAGGGCTGCAAGCTGGCTAGAATGGTAACATGAAGGTGCTTGCCAACAAAGGTGTGAGAAGTGTTGCTTACATTATCCCAAAGAGCCAGGAGTGTATAACTATTCTAGCTTGTGTAAACGCCACAGGTCAAAAACTTCCAAGTTTTTATTTGTTCAAGAGCAAAAATCATGTGCAAAACTACATAGCCAACTATGAGGCAGGAGCATTAATGGTTGTTCAACCTCATGCATGGATGACCAAAGAGATTTTTATCAAATGGCTCAAGTTCTTTGCCATGCAAGTACCTGGGGGTTACTCACCCACCCATATACACCTCTTGATATTTGATGGCCATGGCAACCATACAGCCTTCTCTACCATTACCGAAGCAAGGGTGCTTGGTATTGGATTGCTCACCCTACCCACCCAAACATCACTCAAGTTGCAGCCTCTTGATGTGATTGTGTTCTCGTCTTTCAAGTGTAACTTCAAAAAGGAAAGAATAGATTGGAGTATTAGATATCCAAATCTAGAGATAAGAAGGGCAGAATTGGCTACACTTGGCAATCAAGCTTTTCAAAAGTCATTGACTATTTCAAACATTACAATTGGCTTCAAGAGGACAAGTATTTGGCCATTTGATTGAAATGCTTTGGAGAATGACATGAGGGTTAGTGAGACATTCCACTTTGCTGCCCCTGAGAAAGCATCAACTGCTGCAAACATTCTAAGCCTTTCCAACAATGGTTTGGTAGTGAATGAGGTTGAGTGTAATGTTGGAACTGCAAAAGTTGGAGATCAGCAAAATGGGATGCATGGTGAGTATGTTCTACAATTGTTGTATGAAGTTAAATTTTAGAATGTTGTTTGAGAAATGGTATTAACTTAAGTAGGAGTCAGCATATCGTTAGTATGTTCTGCATTTGTTGTATGAAGTTATATTTCAGTATGTTGTTACACTATGTACCATTGTTTGATATGTTGCTCATTTCCAATCACCTCAATTAGATGCATGGTTAGTTTGTTCATCAATTACACTCAATATTACATGTATGAATTTGTTGTGACACTATGTACCATTGCTTGATATGCATATGCATATACATATGCAATATTCATATGGGTATGCAATATGGAATATGCATATTGCAATATTGCATATGCATATTGCAATATTGCATATGCATATTTGCAATATGCATATACATATGCATGTATGCAATATGCATCAACATATGCATATTTTATATGAAGTTAAATTTTAGTATGCATAGGTTTGAGAAATGGTATTAACATAAGTAGGAGTTAGCATATGCAATATGCATATTGCATATGAAGTTAAATTTCAATATGTTGTTTGAGAAATAGTATTAACATAAGTAGGAGTCAGCATATGCAATATGCATATGTTGTATGAAGTTAAATTTCAGTATGTTATTTGAGAAATGGTATTAACATAAGTAAGAGTCAACATATGCATATGTATGTGGATACTGTCAGCAATTGCCTTCTCCATTTGTATTTAAATTACATGGATTGGATTCATTTGTTCTTCAATTACTCTCAAACTTAGATGCATGAATTTTTTGTTTCAAATTCCAATGAACCACTTGAACTAGCAGTATTGGGAGACCACAATACTATTGAAGACATATCTCTTTCCTTGCCAACTCCACCTGAGCAGCCCTTCCGGCTCTTAGATGGTGCTGCCAATCTTGGTATGGATATGCATGTGGACAAAGAACAAAGTCTTTCAATGCCATCTCCACGTCACAACATGCGTCTGAATACGTTAGTACATTTCTATGTTGATTGGGGAGACAGTGATAGTGAGTAGTTAAGAGATAGAATGGATACTTTATATAGTGAGATGTTAGAAAAAAATAATGCTGACTTAATTGAGCCTTTGAGAGGCCAACAAACTTCACACATCTCACAATTCTTGAAGCTACCGGTTCATGTGGTGAAAGACAAGTCTAATAAGGTAGCTTATAGTGCCCCTCCGTCTGTGTTGTCTTATGTTGCTTTTTGTCTCACTGCGAAGTTAGGTGTTGTATGGTATGTTGTTGAATTGATTCAGTTTGTTAGATTGTGTTTTGATTAATCATTGCATCACAATAAAAGATTATCATGGCTAAAAGTGTTGTGATAAATTAAATGAAAGTTTTAATACAATTTAATACAATTATGATTTTGACAAATAAAATCATATTAAGATGGGTATAAAGTTAAATATAGACACTAATAGAGCAGAATTAATAAATAAAAAAGAAAATAAAATTTTATGTGGGAAGTTAAAGTAATAAATAACAACATTCTTGGGAAAAATGAATAAGTCTAATTGTTCAGTTACAATTCTATAATTAATATAGGCAGTTGCATGAGTCTTGGCATGTAACAACTGCTGCAAAAATTCTATAATTAGTATAGGTAGTTGCATGAGTCTTGCCATTTTCCCATTATTGCTATCTCCCCTGCTTTCAAGGATCAACTAGATCCATCTGAATAACAGAAACTTAAAAAAAAATTGTAAATAAATAAAAGAATGTGAAGTACCTACCTCATGATCAGTTGTTTCCATCCTATAAATCAAACCTTCACCAGATTCTGTGCGGTCACATTCCTTAAACGTTTGTTTCTACAAGTGATGATTATGATCTTCACTCCGCTCATTTTAAGTTGATTGTAAAGAGGAAAAAGAACTTGCACTGCAAATGCTTTTATCTCCTCCATCCAACTCTCGAACGCAGCTCTATCAATAACCTCCCCACTACAAAACAAATGAAGTCTATATGAAATTTGCAAAGAAACGTTCTCGCCTCCAGGGATAGTGCCTCTGCTGCCAGCTATCGCCAGAATTGACTTCTTTTCTAGGTATTCTCTTTCTCCTTTTCTTTGAAAAGCACATGAAGCCTTTTGAATTTGAAGCCAGATTCATATCCATCTCCTTCAAGCTCGAAAATTGCTATTTGAACTGGTAAAAGTGAGCTGGATCATGAGTGCATACAAATTTCCAAC
>VDFB02177452.1:0-31560 GCA_007258455.2 Sequoia sempervirens | reverse complement strand
AAATTGATCCACTAAAATACCTCTTGAGCAGAGCTACTTTAACAGGAAGACTTGCAAAATGGGTAATGATCTTAAGTGAGTTTGACATTCACTATGTAGATTGAAAATCTATTAAAGGACAAGTCATTGCAGATTAGTTGGCTAAAGCACCTTTACAAGAAGAAAATCCAATGCACATTTAGTTTCTTGATGTAGATGTCTTCACAGCAACAATTCAGAAATCATGGACATTGTACTTTGATGGATCCTACACACAACAAGGCTTAGGGGCATGAATTCTTTTTGTCACACCTGAAGGAGATAACATACCAAAATCATATTGATTGATGTTTCCTTGTACAAATAATATAGCTGAATATGAGGCATTGCTTATAGCGATAAAAATAGCCTTGGAATGGTGGATTACAAAGCTGCAAGTCTATGGTGATTGACAACTTGTCATTAATCAAATCAATGATGATTATTAGACTAAAGATGATAAGTTGCTACCTTACAAGAACATGGTGGATGATTTAAAAAAATATTTTGTGTCAATCAAGTTTTCACAAATCTCAAGGATTGATAATAAAGTTGCAGATGCAATGGCTACAATTACTTCCTTGTTACAATTGTCAGAAGATAAAAAATGGTACAAATTGGTGGAACAATTGTTTTCTCCCGCTTATGATAATCCTGAGACCCAAGTCATATATCATTTAACCGGTTCTGATTCCCCTTTATATGGCAAGACTTATACCTACCTGAAAGACAACATTTTACCTCTGGATTTATTCTGAAATCAAAAAAGGAATTTCATATGCCAATCATCGCGTTATACCTTGATCGCCAACATCCTTTACCGACGTGGTCTTGATGGTACAATCCTTCGATGTCTTGAACGTGATGAATTTGGAAAAGCCTTACAAGAGGTTCATGGTGGTATTTTTGGAACTCATTCAAGTGGTTTAACCTTAGCCAAGAAACTTGTTAGAATGGGATATTATTGGCCTACCATGGCAAAAGATTCTTTTACTTTTGTCAAGAAGTGTTCTAAATGCCAGATCCATGGGAATCTTATTCATGCACCTGCATAGGAATTGCAACCTTTCACTTTGACATGGCCTTTTTCTTAGTGGGGATTAGATCTTGTTGGAAAAATTCATCCTTCATCATCAAATGGGCATAAATTCATTATCACATCTACGGAGTATTTTACAAAATGGATCAAAGTTGTTCCTCTGATGACCATGACCGGTAAACAAATCTCTTCATTCATCCTGAATTACATCATTTGTAGATATGGAATTCCAAATTCTATAATCACTAATAATGGGAGGCCTTTCAAGAATCAAGATGTTGACCAACTTTGTGAAAGATTTCACATCCAACACAGATTCTCTATGCCTTACTATCCACAAGGAAATGGTCAAGTGGAAGCTTCAAACAAAACAATCTTGAAGATCTTGAAGAAGACAGTAAATGATACTAGTCATGATTGGCATGTCCAATTAAATCTAGCTTTGTGGGCATACAGAACTAGCATTCGCACACCAACATGAGCTACCCCATATGCCTTGGTCTATGGAGCAAAAGCGATCTTACCACTAGAGGTTGAAATACCTTCGCTTAGGGTCTCGCTCAAGGGACTGATAAATGATGAAGACTACAAAGTATCTCGCCTACAAGAGTTAGAATTGTTAGATGAAAGACGTCAACATGTAGCTAACCATTTGAAGGGTTATCAACAAGTTATGTCTCGTAGCTACAATCATAGAGTTAAACCTTGGACATTTCAAGTAGGTGACTTAGTTTTAAGAGAAAATCCACATAATCAACAAGACAGAGAAAAGAAAGGGAAATTTGAACCAAACTAGCTTGGTCCATTTGTCATCATTGCAGCGTATGGTTCTAGGGCATATCAGTTATCTACGTCAGAAGGGGACCTGTTTGAAGAGCTAATCAACATCATTCATTTGAAAAAGTTCTATGTCTAAAAAAATCATAAAAATTAGAAAAGTCCTGAAAAAATCATAAAAATTAGAAAAAAGTCTTGAAAAAATCATAAAAATTAGAAAAAGTCCTTAAAAAATATAAAAAATCAGAAAAAGTTCTAAAAAAAATCATAATTTTTTTTTTTGGAAAAGTCCTGAAAAAGTGCAATAAAAACAAGTGGTGAAAACCTAGCAAACAAGCGCTACTTATGGGCTCCTCCATCTATTAGCTTATGTCTTAAATTCACTTTGGCATCATCTGTTCATATTTATCATCTGTACATATCCACATCATATGACGAGAATCCTTATGTTTCATCATGGCTTGATGAAATTTGTACATATCCTTAATCTATAGGTTGCATTTACACTGGGGGCAGCAACATAGACTGAACAAGAGAGGGGCAATGAGCTTTTCAAACCTCATAAACAGACACAAGATAGTTTGCCAAATTGAAATCAAGACAACATGCTTATTCAATGCCAATTGAAATCAAGACAACATGATTCAAAACAAACATCGAAACAAGAACATCAATGTTGATAACCAAGTTGGATGATCTTAATCTGAATCATGTTTGAAATATTTTAGGCAAGATTTGAATGGTTGTTTTATTTTCTATCATATCTCTGGAGAAATTCAATGATGTACTGAACTAGAAAAGCAAGGAAGGAGTATGATTTTTCTTTGTTTGTTGTTTGCGAGGAAATCATTAGTACTATGTAAATTGGTCACGAGACATGCTCTACTAAGTATCATTGATAACATTTCAGAATTTGCATGGGAAACGGGTTAACTCTTGAATGTTTATGCAAGCAATACTCAGGTCATCTCGGTTCAATTATACCTAGATGCTTGTATTATCTTGCTATATCAAAATTCATGAAAGCAATACTCAGGTAATCACTGGTGCTAACATACCCTTTGATGCTTGTATTAAGTTTCAACATTTCAATGCTCAATGATAATACAAAAAGCACAAATAAGCTCTTAGAATGGAAATATTGTATGAATATCTTACATGGTTAGTATAGATTGCATTCACGTTAGAATCTGCATTTTGCATTTATAGATTTTCCCAAAAGCTGGCAAAGTTTCAAATGTTTCATGTCTTTCCAATAAAATGACTAAGTACATTTTGACATTCACAAAAACATCATTTCATACATTTTTCATATATATTTGCATCAGAAAATCATAAAAACAAAGTGTACATCATAATCAAAACATTTATAAGCATTCATAGATTATATCATCCATTATATTCATATAATCATTCATTAATAGATTTCACTCATGCATATATATATATATACATCATAAGCATAAAAATTGAGAAACCGTCATATCATAACACATCATACATATATAGAAAATCGAACTACTCATCATAACTCATCGCTGCATTTCATATATCTTGAAAATGAATGTCAAAATGTACAAAGATGTCAATCATACATGATATAACATCATCAAAAAAGAGATCATCTTAGGGTGTATACAAATAACTCAACAGAGTATCACAAAAATATCATGTAAATTGCACTAAGCAGTGCTATCCTCTGATGGTGCTGGTCTGGGACCTGTACCACTTGCACTTGATGGACCTGCTCCACCTATCCCTGATGGCCCTCCTAGAGGTAATGGCTATGTCACCCCCTACTGGTAGTCTGAGAACGACTATGAGTAGATCGCGACTGTGTATAACTCTCTCTCCGCTCAGGTGGCACCGCATCATGATATCTAGTCCTATAAAAATTGGCCTCTTGGGTGGCTCTGGTCACTTCTCTCATCATATCACCAGGAAAGGTACTCACTGCTACTCTATATAGACTATCAGCTAAAGCAATGGCCTACTCACCTCACTGTCTAGCTGTATCTCTTTCAGCAGTAACTGAGGTCAACTATCCCTAAAGTTGTGTAATCAAGGTTTGTGCCTATGCTAGCTGACTCTGTAAGCTCTGCACTGTACTCTATAAAGAAGATATTTGACCCGACACCACTGGATCTACTAAAGCAAATGGATTTGTATGTCTCATCCATGGTCCACCTCTACCACCTCTCCTACGACCTCTATCACCACCCCTACCACCACCTCTCCTACTATCACTGTCACCTCTACTCTCCTCATCATCATCATCTCCCTCTGAATCATCATCACTACCTCTAGGATCCTCATCATCATCATCTCCCTTTGAATCATCACCCTCTGAAGCTGCCTCTCTCTGTTATCTCTGACCTTCTCTCTGTGGTCTTTGTACAGCAACTAGAGCAATAGGCTCATTAGGATCAAACATACATGGTGCAGGATGCTCTAACACATACTGACTATACTCTGGCATTGTCCCTACATCAAGGATATCATCTCGGTAATCCCACATCACCACTCCTAAACTGGTGAACTCTGCCACTACTGCCTCATAAGAAATTTGTGGACCCCACATTGCAATCTCTGGTTATCACCGTGCATAAATGGAGGAACCCATAGGCATACCCTAAATCCGACTGTACTGCCGACATACTCATCCAACAAGAAATCTCTCAATAATCCATGGAGTATAGCCAATAAGATATCTGGATGTATAGGCATAGGGCATCTCTCTCACATCGTCTGGCCATGCCTCACAATCTACATATGGCTGCCAGCATACTGTATCAAGACCATCTAAGAGACATTGTCAATGATCTAGTTTGCCCAGTCTCAGTTGAGCAATAATATCGACATATCCCCATCTATACGATCGACTGACAGGTCGTCGTCCATGAGTCAATGGTCAAATAATGGAAAAATGCTCCCATGCCCATATCTGTAATAATGAGCAACTGACAACAAAACTCCGGCCTCTACCATATACAATATGATGTAACTCATCATACAAGTGAGTGAGCATGCATGACCCCCATGCATACCATGTACCTTGTATCACCATACTCTCTAGCACACGACCCCACCTGACTATGAACCCCTTCTACCTATGGTTGGGGCACAAAACACCTCCAATGAAACTTGCAAGTATAGATGGTAAAGGTGGATATGAATCCATCATCTCGCCCCATGGGATGAAATATCTAGCAATCTGATCATCTCTAAAAATCCGTCTCAAAGCATCAGTGCCTCTAGCCTCTTGGCTATCAAAGACCACTATATCACCCATCACTGGGATCCTCAAGATATGGTACATGTCCTCAGGGGTCACTGTAATCTCTTCAGTCGGTAAATGAAATGTGTTGGTATCACTATGCCACCGCTCTGCGAGTGCTGTCAATAAAGCTCTATTGAGGCGCACCTCAGGCATGTCAAGCAATGAAGTCAATCCACATGCCTCGATCACATCCTGATCTGACTGTAATAGTTGTGGAATCAATGTCCATGTACTCAAAAATATCTCCCGTAGCTGCAAAATGCCCAATCTCTCCTGTTGCAACATCATCATGACAAAACAAATTCAATATCAAATCATCATGACTCATCAATCAAAATTTGAATATCAGTCACACAATTTATTTTTCATCATCATGAAAGAAAATTAATCAAAATCATGTTTGTTTTTAACAAATTTAGAAGCAAACATATCAATATCAAACAATTTGTTTTTCATCATGAAAGCAAATTAATCAGAATCATGTTTGTTTTTAACAACTTTAGAAGCAAACTTATCACACTATTTGTTTTTCATTTTCATGAAAGCAAATAATCATAATCATGTTTGTTTTTAACAACTTTAGAAGCAAACATATCAATATCAAACAATTTGTTTTTCATCATCATGAAAGCCAATTAATCAGAATCATGTTTGTTTTTAAAAACTTTAGAAGCAAACATATCGATATCAAACAATTTTTTTCATCATGAAAGCAAATTAATCAGAATCATGTTTGTTTTTAACAACTTTAGAAGCAAACTTATTAATCCTATTTGTTTTTGACAACTTTAAAAGAAAATCTATCAGTTATTATTTGTTTTCCAATAACTTTGGGAACAAATTAATCAATCACAGCAAAATCAAATCATGGGTGCTATAGAACGCATCATGGGTGCTAGAAAATTCATCATGGGCACTACAAGATCAAGGGTGCTATAGAACACATTAAGTGTGCTACAAAACTCTTTAAGGGCGCTACAATATCAAAGGTGCTATGGACAGGATCAAGGGTGCTACAAAAAGCCTCATATGCACTATAGAATCAAATGTGCTATGGAAATTATCAAGGGCGCTATGAAAATAATTAAGGGTGCTAAAATACACTCTTTCACAAAAAAACATTGATAAACATGTTCCGAATGGAAAATTTTCAAAAAGCAGAGGTTTAACGGGGTACATACCAGAGGTCCATAGTGCATTGGCCATTGATGTCATCGGATGTGCTCGAAACGGTGTTGGTGAATCAGAAGTGTCATAATTATCTCTCCAAAGCTCAAAATTTACAATTTTTACTAAGTTAAAATGGAAAATGACATTTTTAACCTATTTAATGGCAAAATTGGGGCATTTTACCACATTTTCTCATAGTAGGGGCAATTTTGATCATCAATTTTTCATTTCACATCTCTTCGGGTCAATTTCTTCACATTATTATTTTCAAACGATGAATTGACATCTTCAAAATCATAAAATCATAAAAATCAAAAAACATTTCAAAAATCTAAAAATTCACAAAAATCAAAATTTTATCGATTCATCATCTGAGGGGGCATATACCTATCAACATTCGACAGTTAGCATCTAGGGAAAATTTCAAAATTCTTTGAAGCAATGCGTAAAACACATCACTTCAAAGAGGGGAAAAATGTATACACCTGAAAATGGTCACATCACAATAGTCTGATAATTAATTAAATATTTTTAATATTTAATTAAATCTCTGAGTTCAATCTACATATAAATAAATCTAAATAATTTATTTATATTGTTCATTCTTTCATTTCGATTAAATAAATAAGTTTATTTAATCACTTTTCTTATTCATTTCTTAATTAATTAAATAAACATTACGATTTATTTATATTAATCATTTAATCTTGGCTTAGATATTTTATTCAAATAAAGATTAAATATTCCTCTCTTTTAAATATATTCTTCTAATATCCATTCACAATTAAATATCTCAAAATATTTAATTTAATTCTTCTAATATCTATTCACAATTAAATATTATAAAATATTTAATTAAATTCTTCTAAAGTTACATCACAATTAAATATTCTAAAATATTTAATTAAATCTTCTATAGTTCTAAAATCAAAAATCAAATTCACATAAATGAAATTAAATAAATTTATTTATTTAATTAATTTAGGGATTATCTTCAACAACCGTGAAACAAACTGCCAAAACAGAAAGATTAATTTCTCTGTTCCTGTGCAAGCTTGTTCCCATGGGTTGAAGAAAGGCTTCCATTCTTCTCTCCAACCTCCCAACATTCTCCATCTTCCTCTCAACTTCTCCATCTCTCACCATTCAAACTTACCAGACAACCTCACAGCTATTGATCTTTTCCAACTAGGATCTTGCCTGTAAAAAGCTATAAAAAGGACTGTCGGGTCTTTGAAATCATAGAGAAGCTTTCATACAGATAAACTATAGCCAAATTGCAAATAGTCTTCAAGCATCCATAGCATAGTCTTTAGCATTCAAAATATAGAATCATAGCATATCATGGCATCCACAAATCATAGCCCCTGTGCATAATCCACAGCCCCTGTGCATATTCGTGTATTTTCACTTCACCAGCATATAGCATAGAGAAACTTTGCATACTCATTCTGCAGATTGCCATTTAGAGAAGCCTTGCTTATACAATCTGAGAACAGCAGCTTCAAACAAATCTCTAGAGATAGAGGAAGATGGAACGGCTCTAAAGAAGTCTTGTTTGTTTGATTTCATTTCAAATTATCTCACTTTCTTCAGTTTAATGTTTCATTTATGTGTTTTTTTTATTTCATTTTGATACACATATTTAACAACACACACCACACTTAGTACCTCCCGATAACATATCACATGCATGTCCCTATACAGTTGTGCTAACAGACAAGTCCCCCATATAAAATTCCCCTCTCAACCCTTGATAATGTGTCGAATCACTTCCACAAACCTGAGATGTAGGAACTGACCACTCTTGTCTGGAATTAGGATCCCGCTGATCAATCCTACTAGGTATAGTGAAAATGTTGGTACCCTACAGGCGAGACACCTATCCACATCCAATTGTTGTCATTGAATTAGTAGCTCATCTCTACTGACACGACCTGTATGGACTCCTTTAGTGCCTCCCCCTCTACCTGACACTTGCGGACCAGGAGCCTCACTATGGGGAGCCTTAAAATCCTCTAAACATCCTCTAAGGTCATCATCATTTCAATTGTTGGCAGATGAAATATCGATGTAGTTTAATCCCAACACTCTATCAATGTTGTCAACATGGACTTGTGGGCCTTAATAGTCATGTATGATCATATGAAATAGTCATTTCTCTACCAATGCATGGTGATCTATGCCATTCATGGCTGCTATACAAATCTTTAGTACCTTGGACCACCTTTGATGCATCTGCAATTTGTCAAAATCATGCATCCATGTCACACCAATCATGTCAGTCACTCCCTCTCTTTCCCCCTTTCCTTTCCTTTTCCCCAGTCCCAAGTCCCCTTTCCTATCTTTTCTTTTTCCCCTTTCTTTTCCTTCTTCCTCATCTTTTCATTCCTACCCCGCTTGGGGCAGACCCGCCTAGCCGCAGGTGAACCTACCCTCTTCCAAGAGAAAACCCACCTAAGCATGGGCATACCCACCCCAATCCATGGGAAAACCCACCTCCGTGCATGGGTGGACCTGCTCAAGCCCCTAGGAGAGCCCACCCCATGTGCAGGAAGACCTGCCCAGGCATGGGCAAACCCTCCCAAGTGTAAGGAAAATTAGATATAGAAAACAATTCTCCTAACATCAATACCTCAGGAAAGAATGCAGATACACTTTAAAATTTACAATTACAATCCAACTAAGATGCACTATGAACCAGATAACAGAAACAGAGTATTTCAAAATCACACATGAACACCAGATATACGTGGGAAAACCCTTACGGGAGAAAAACCCACCACACCAAGAGAAATCACTTTGTATTACAGTAATGAAGATTACATACAAAATTCTAGACTTATCTTTCTGGTGTCATTATATAGCAGTAATCACCATGAACATTATTTGAACATAAAATTTCAAGTTACAGCCTTTACATATTAGAATACATTCACTGATCACCAACAATCTATCGAATCAACCAACAAACCAATCGACAATCCAACCCAATCACAAACTGCAATGTCTGAGTATATCCATGTCAAATTTTATCTATAGAACTTCCTCATAGAACCGTCAAAATGAACCAACTACTAACTATTCACATTCAGCTCCTATTCATCCACGAGATGCCACCTCAGAAGGTCTTACCCGGTCAATAGAATTCGCACTATGTTGGAATCTCAGTGAGACACTAACAGTGTCTCGACAATGTCGTATATCCTTCATACCGATGTCGCCAAGAGTCTTTGTTATTGCTAAGACATTCTATCAAGCTTCATGAGTTACACCAAGTCACCAAGCAATCACCCAGACCTACCACTTTCACCATAAGATCATAGCGAGTCACCAAAATTATACCAAAGACCCCAGACATACTGAGCGCCAAATAGAAGTTGGCAAGACTCACATCTTTTGCTGAGAGTTCATACCAAGATAGAAAGGTTACCCCGAAGTGATCATCCATCGCTAAGACATTGCCCTTTGCTAAGACTTCACTCTGAAATATCTAAGCTACTATGAAGACTCTTCATCATTGGCAAGACTCACCAAAGCACTGGGACTTCTTACCAAAACCACCGTGTTACACCAATAACTCTTGAGTGTCCTTGTCAGCAAGACTTCAACTATCGCTAAGATCTCACACCAGAATCTTTAAGTTACACCGACACCACCACCCGTCGCTAGGAGTCACTCTGATGAACGTTTGGATGTGTTTCCCTCGGCATGACCTTCTCTGTTCATTGGGACTTCTCACCAAGCCATTTGGGTTACCCCAATAGCAATAGGCTATCGCTAAAACTTTCTCCGTTCACTGAGATGTCTTCCCAGATCATTAGAGTTACCCCGAAGACCTCAAAGTAAACACTGTAGGCGAGACTTTGACACATCACTAAGACTTCTTAGCGAGAACCCTTAGCTATCCCGAAGACCATAGTCACCAAGAGTCTCCCCGATACATGATTGAATAGCTTGTTGGTTAGAGATCTCCCGAGTGCTAAGATATCATAGCGAAAACACTGTCACAGCGATAGACCAAATTGTAATCTTTCAGCAAGACAGAAGCTAGGTCACAACGACCTATTCAAAATAGAATGTATCAAATGCTAGTCAAAATTTCCCTATTCTGGGGCATGTCCACCCCCTCCCACCTACCCATTTAACCTAATAAGCATTTCTACCCACCCTTTAGTGACCTCTGATTTTTGCTACCTACCCATTTTTCTAACCTACCCCCACCCAAACCCATATTTTCAAATTTTACTAAACTCAAACAAAATGATAAAAATCACAAAGCTAGGTTTGGGGCTAACCTAGTATGGAATGGTGCACTTGTTGTATAACTATTGTACTTCATCTAGCCGGTGGATAATGTCAGTGTCATAGTTGTCTAGCATCATGCTCTTTGGTCCTCTCCCTCTCTTCCTCAACTGACCGATGTTCAAATGAGGAGAGGTAATTCCTAAAATTACCTTATATAACTTTCCCTCCTTTTACCTTTTTAAATGAAGGGTATTTTTTACCCTTTATTTAAAAATTCTTCCTCCAACTAATTCCTTCCACTCTATGTCTTCCCGGGACTGCCATTTGCAAATTGTGCATCCATTTGTCTCCATCCAAAATCCAATCTTCTCCTTTTTCCATGCTCTTTCCAACAACATATACCATTTTATACTTTCAAGAAGTCACACACAAACCCTTTTCCTTCAGCATCCACCTTCTTGAGGGGGCATACCCTACCATTCACTTCCATTCCTCTATCATGGGTCTTCTCTTGTGAGACTGGGGCATCCCCTTTTTCTTTCCTCCATTTGGGCATCTCACGCAACCTCTCCCATGCTGGGGCATCTCTTTTCTAGTTGTTTCCTCTAAAGAGTCATCTGCATTTTATTTTCTTTGAACCACTATTATCCTAACAATATTTCGAAGAGGGGAAAAATGTAGACATCCAAATTTGACCACTTATATATGGTCAAACTCATCTCCTTACTCATCCCTTTACTCATCTATTTCATCCTCTTCGCCAATATTAATTAAATTATTAATTTAATTAATATTTAATCATTTGTATAAGGTTCCTAAAGTATTTAATTCAATAATTAAATACTTTTACCTTTTACTTCTTTCCTCTCTAAATTAAATAAATACATCATTTTATTTAATTTAGGCATGTGGCCTCTTTGAATTTAAGCCAATTTTTAATTCCTCTTTTTCTCTCTCATTGTCACATCCTCCATAACCCTCTTCTAATTTAGGTTAATTTAATTAATTCATGATTAGGATGTGCACACCTTAATCAAGATTAATGTCACATCCTCCTGCATTTTCCACTTGCTTCTAATCCCTCATTAATCTTCCTAATCATCTATTTGCACAACCTTAGTAAAAGTCATTAGCCACATTTAGCATGCCTTTTTAGTTAACCTTTTCATTTGCCTTTCTTAGCATTGACCCTCTTTCCCATGTAAATTTTAAATTCACATTTATTCCTCCTAGAGAATCCCCTTTTCTTATGCATCTTCTAGAATCTTTTGATTACATCAAGTCACATGTGGACAAGTGTTTCCTTTTTTGGAACCTTGTCTTGTCCATGAGATTCTTCCAAGTATGTAAATTTTTAATTCACATTTATTTTTCCAACTACTTTCTCTTTTCCCATGGAGATTTTTGAGGAATTCTAAAATTCCTCAAAAGTTGCTTTCATTCCCATTTGGAGACAAGAAGTTCTTTTTTAGGAAATCTTCTCATCCCCCAAGGTACTTGTCCTTCCTCCACATCATCTACTCTCTTTCCACCTCAACTACACATCATCACATCCTTAGCCACTTCATAGTTCATATGTCAAGATGTGAGGGCTTGTGAGTTCTCAACTCACCATATCCCTTCATCTTGGCCTTGTTGGATAAATATCAACCATTGAATTCTCTAGAGAATTCAAATTCCTTTATAAATACCCCCTCTTTTCTCTCATTTAGGGAGTTCATGATTTTTCTACCAAACTCTTGCCAATTTGACATGTGAGCCATACTTAGCCAATTTTAGTACTTTTCCTTCACCATAGCACTTGCATCCCATACTCATCTACTTTCAACCATCTTTGCATCCCATATTAGGGTATGTGTAGGATCATCATGGAAAAAATAGGCCCTTAAGTGGCCAAAAAAAAAAGAAAAATTAGAGTTAGGCAATTTGATGTAAAAATTTGAATAAGTTATCTATATTATATCAAAATTATGTAAGAATAGAATTTTTAGAAAATTGAATGTAGTTTCTAAACTACTAGGTTTGTTTAAAAAAAAAATCTATTTGGTGAAAATTTGAAATTTCAATGCAGAGTACTTAAATTTCGGGAAAAAATAAGTAGGTGTTTGTCCACCACTAACCACAATAAAATGATAATATTTGTTTATAATATTTTAGATATAAGTAGATGAATCATGTCCCGATGTGATGCATATTTTTTTTATGAATTTTTTATTACAACTTTTAAAAAATATAAAAAATCATATGCCTAACCACCTTAACTTGGTCAAAACTTCATGAAATTCATTTTTTTTTTAAATCCTATATTATGCAAAGCATAGAATGTGACACGTGTTTTGGATTCAAAAAATGTGATATTGTTTGAAAGCTATAGATGTTTTTCAATAAGTCTATCAATTAGGACTTTAGTCATAATTTGAATAGAAAATGAATAATTTAATTACTTATTAAATACAAAGTAAAGCATAATTTATATTTTCTGAAAGCTAAGAATCTCCTTTAAAAACCCTTTTCGTTTCATCAATTTTGGGTAAAAATAAAGTCATCAGCCACATAACCATCATATTGCCACTTTTTGGCCCATCATGATCCTGCACATACCCCTTACATCTTTTACCATCAAGAGGAGCATATGCAACATCAAAGATCGAAGGGCCAACCAAAGAAGCAACTTAGCAAGGTATAATCATTATGTTTGTTGAGTTTAATGTTCTTCCCAATCTTGAGGTGTTAGGTGTTTGTTTTTGTTTCTTGCATATTTGTTGTTGCTGCACGTTTTCTAACAAGGATTTTCACCTGATCACAAGTATGTCATAGCTGATCCAACTTAAGGCATGTCATCCATATCCCAAGCTTGCTCTTATATGTACATGAAAGGTGATCAACTACATTTTGCATGACATCTTGCACAACTAAAGGGAAACTATCTACTATTGATCAAGAGAGAATTTTGTCAAGAATCCTCCAAGATCATTTGATATCCCTCCCTCCAAGAATGCAAAAGAAATTTTACTACAAGAATTCATTTTGTGCATATCATAGAGTTCATGGTCATTCTACTAATGAATGCATGGATTTAAACAAAAAAATTCAACATCTCAAGGAATGTGGTGCTCTTCCTTTTGTTGAAGCACCTAATTCCTCTAGTTCTGATACTCATTTTCATCCTATTTGGCTCACCCTTGTCTTGCACTAAGTGGGTGCAAGGGATTAGTTATCCTTTTCTTTATATGTCACTTGTCATTGCCACTTTCAACTAGTTGATCACCTCTCATGTGCATATAAGAGAAAGCTTGGGATGTGGACGACATGCCTTAAGTTGGCTGGCCTATGACATACTTATTCATGATGTAGTTCGATTCGAAAACATATGACTTGGCATAGGGATTTCCGAATAAGCTCTCATGTCTTCTTCTACTTTAATGCAATTTCTCACAGTAATGGTGTTAGCAATCACTTTAAATTGGGGGAATATGACAACACTCATGTTTCACTATGCAATTTTCTTTCTACTTGCAATGCATCCTTTTCTTGGTGTTGTCATTGGGCTTGATTTCCTCCAAGAGCATAATATTTCTTTGAATTTTCCTCTCTTGGAAACATTAGGCACAATGTTCCCTAAGAAGAGATCTTGCATGAACTAAGAAAAATCCCTTTGAACATATCTTACACTATTTTTCATTTACAACAATTGTTATATGGAAACCTTGCATAACACACCTTGCATGCTGGTGGAGCCATCCTATTTGTTCATGAGCTCCAAGCATACAAAGTTTTTCTTGCCTCATGAAGCTTGAAAATCATTTTTTTGTGGTGCCATATTAAATTTATTAGGAGGTGTAACTTTGGTATGGTTTAAGTGGGAAGGCCAATCTGAGGTGTGACTTTCCCCAAAGCCACTTGCATGTGTGTGACTGCATACTAGCCATGAGTGTATTTTTCTCACATTTTTGGAATTCTCACTCGTTGGGAAGCCAAGAGTTTCATCGCCTCAAAGCGAGTATGCATTTTTTGGACAAACAACCTAGATCTGATCCACATTGTGTTGGAAAAATAGTTGAAGCTTGATCCACATTTTTATTTTTGCTTATTTTTGTTCTTCTTCTAATTATTGACATTGCATGATCATGTATCTTGTTATGTTGCATATCATACACCTTGTGTGTGTCCTTTTGTGCTCATGTTGGTTTGACTTAGGATCTTGGATCCTAGGGGCTTGACTGATGCCTTAATCTTGGTCATCCTTTGTCATCCACATTGGTACAATTGGACCCCTCTTGAATGTCTACTTTAGTGTGAGTTTGAAGCAAGTTCATCCTCTCACTAAAGTGGGGGCTAAATTTAGTGTCAAAAAATTGGTCCTTTGACATTTTCACACTCGTTTGGGTCCTCCTTTTGGATTTTGGACTTAATGTCACCTTGATCTAATGTTGTGAGGTGTTATACACATCCACATTACGTCTTGGGCCCTTTTAAAGCCAAATTAACCTAACTCTATCCTACTTTAATGTTGTAAAATGTATTTATTTACATCTTCACATTAAATTTGGGAGGCTTGTAAATCAGGTAGAACTAATCTAGTGTTGTAATGTGTTCCACACATTCACATGGGATTTAGGGCCTTTCTAAGGTAAATGGACTTAATTTCGCCTTAATTTAGTGTTGTAAAGTGCATTTATTTTAACTTTCACATTGGATTTTGGGCCCTTTTACATTTATGACCTTAATATCATCATTAATATGCCTGTATGACCCCATATTGTGCATCCCAAGGCATATTTTGATCAGAGACCCAACAATATCAACATAAAAACTTAAATTCTTCACCCCTTGACACTTTAGATGAAAAATAGCCCCTACAGGACCCATTCTCCACCTTGGGTGAATGAGCCCCATCCAAGTGGGACTCATTCACCCAAGATGGAAAATGAGTCCCATTTGGCCCATTTTTAAGGCTTTGAGTGGCAAAAGTGGGTTTTTAATTCAAATTTCTCCTATGTCAGCCTTTGGGATCAAATACACAAGTTATTAGGTGAATTGCCTATGTAAGCAAGCTTTCAAATCATCATTTCATCATGCATTCATATTATCAAGTTAAGCACTCAAGGGTTAGGCAGTTCAAGACTTCACAAGATCATTTCTAAGGCATTCAAGGGAAAAATTCTTCATCAATTGTTGCAACAATTCAAGATCCATCATCATGTCAAGCATATAAAGCATCAAGCATGTTATTGAGCTAATATTGTGATGTAGCATTGAAGATCCAAGACCAAGCATTATTCTATTCCTATTGTCAAAGATAAAGATCCACATCCTTCATGGCCATTTCATGTTGAGTTATGGATTTGTAAGGAATCATTTACAAGACATTATCATTCAAGGTATCATTGTTCATGTTTCATATCCAATGTTTCATGTTTCATGCCCTTGTTTCATTATTTCATCATTTGCTTTAATTACCTAAATGGGGTTTGACCAAGGCAAACTCCCATTCCCTAACAATCAACTTTTTCTCTCTCTTTCTTTGTGTGATTGTAGATCTAGGTGCTTTGAATACTTGAAGGATCATTGAAGATTAGGTTGCAAGCTCTCAAGTTGGAGTTGTCTCCCCATTTGCAAGGTCATAATCTTCACTAAAAGTACATCTAGATCCCCAAAACAAAGTTTCAGATCTGGGAACCTAGAGGAAGAGATTGAGCAGATAGAGAAGAACATGTCCAGACTTTGAATTTCTAGAAAATACAAACTAGAATCAGTCATCAAGAGTGGAAAATGAGTCCCACTGTAGGATTTTTTCAGGGATATTTGTAGATTTGGATACCCATTTGGCTGAAACTTGATTTTGTGTAGAAACCCAAATTTGGGATTGATTCGCTAAAAATGGTGAATGAGTCCCACAAGGTTTAAAAATCAACATTTTCATAATTTCAGAGCTATTTCTAGTCTTCAACACATTTCCAGGTGCACACTTTTATTCTTACAAATTTTTGTTTAGTTTCACTTGCATTCTAGGTCATTTACTGAAGCATTGCATCAAACTAGTTTTAAGCATTTCATCTTCTATTTCATTGTATTTTCCAAGTTTATTCTTGGTGGTGAACCCCTCTTGTAATCTAACATCATACCCTATGATACCCTATTTTTCAGATCTCTTTCCTATACTCCACTCTTGGGGTGAGATCTCTAGGGTCATCCTTGAATTTAAAGTGTAGAAGATTGTTGCCCTAGGTCCTAAAACCCTAGTGGAGACAAAATTCTATGCTACAATAATATATAATAAATTAAATAAACTATAATTCTTAATTCCTAAAGTACACTTGTGATGTCAGCTTCTACATTTTCATTCTCTCCTACACATATGATCTTTATGAACTCTATTGCACACCTTTATGTTGTTGTGTCCCCTCTAGATAACTATGTTCAGGGTGGGGTTTGTGTTGTCAATGGTGCAATCAACTTGGGAATTCTTGAAGGAAATTTGTGCCCTAATCTAGTTTCATGTACTCTAGACCTTCATTTGAGCTCCTACTCTAAATTTCTTCCCACACACTCTAATCTAGAGACATTTGATTCTCTAAAGGCCTCCCCTCCAACACCTCATCAATCTCCTATAGCTTTGTATGGTGGCATATATTCCTGTCCAAATTGGGAGAGTTTTTTGGTGATGGGCATCAGGGAAATGGCTCAGAATGATAGATTTCTTTATGTCCTAGTTTAGATCTGCAACTCTATCCCCCTCCCCACCCTGCTCATTCCTTCTCCAATCATTCCAAGGTCATTGCAGATTTTTCTAGCAACTGCAAATGCCCTATTTGTATGGAAGCTAATTCTTCTAGAGCATCAAATGCTAAGTTAGTGTAATGTTCCTCTTTCAAGGAAGTTGTTGTCGGTAAGACCCTGGAGAATGGGAGAATACCCTTGACTTCAAATTATTGGCCAAAAAAGCATGGAATAGCCACTTAGATCAGAACCATCAAGATCTACCCAAAAACCCTCATCAAATGGGCTCATGCTTCTCCCCTCTTATTTTTTAGAAGAGCTCAAGGGATGTGTCTTTGAAGGAGAGTAGTTTTACATATCCAATGGTTTGATAGGCCAATTCAATCATCTTTGGACAAAACTATCAAATTTTCACAAATGGATCACATTGGTGTGACAACGTATGCTAAAAGGTAATGTAGAAGCTTATCCCTATGTATAAGGATTTTTCATTGTGGTGTTTGATTCTAAATAGAACAAGGATGCCATTATTTGAGAAAAATGGTGTTGGGGAAAAAATAGATATGCTCCTTCTCAAACCTTGGTATCCATATTTAAACCCTCTTACTGAATCTTTTTTGGTGAAACTTGTATGGGTTCACCTTTCAAATCTCCCATTATGATTCTAGTCTGAGGGTTTCTTTGAAGTGATTGGTGACTCTTTGGGATATTTTACTTCTAAATTCACTCATACAACATTTTCTCACATTCTTATGGACATGGATATCACAAGGGATCTCCATGTAGACATCGCCTTCAAGATTATTGATTGTAGTTGGACACAAACATTAGATTACAAAGGCTTGCATGCTTTGAAACTGGACACATGGCTAATAATTTATCTAAAAACTTTAAAAAATATTAGCTCCAATCTTGGTGGTCATACATTCTTCCTCATCATTATTCAATTGAATCTCCTTCAAAGATTAAGGAGAAAGAAATTGATTCTTCCTAAGCAGCGAGTGTTATAAGATGGTGTGTCCCTTTGTTTTCTCTATGCAACATGACACTTGGGTTCATGACATGGTTTAATCACCTCCTATGGATCTTGTATAAATTTTGTGGTTGTATCTGGCATTAATAAGCCAATCTTTTGGGGCAATGACAACCGCCAATGTAATAATTGGTATCAGAGCCAAGGTCATAGGTTCAAATCCCTTGCTTGCACTAGGGGGATTGTTGCAAGATGGTGTGTCCCTTGGTCTTCTTTGTGCAACATGGTGCTTGGGTTCATGACATGGATTAACCACCTCCTATGGATCTTGTATAAATATGACACTTATATAAGGCATTAACAGGTCAATCGTTTGGTGCAATGACAACCACCAATGTAACAGTGAGGGATTCTTCTTCATAGGAGACTATTTTGTAGTTGGGTTGTGGCCAACAAACATTTCCTACAATTACATTTCCCCATATTCCAGTGGCCCAAAATTCCCCTTGGGATGCTCCTCTTTTGCATGAGATAGATTTGTAGCCTAGGAATGAATACTATCTCAATGGCTATCCCATCCCAAGTTTCAAAGGGCACAAGAAGTTGGCTTGAGGTTGTGGGATGGCTCCTCATTGTCTCGATTTCAACTCACTCTCAATTTTAAATGGTGGTAGTGAATTTTTGGTTCCATATACGCCCCAGGGACTAGTCTCACCTTCTCGCTCACCTCTAAGTGTCATTGGGCAAGAGGTCGTAGGGATACCTTGAGTACCAAATAAATAAATAATAATAATTTAATTGATCCCTAATGTAATATTTTATTATAAATATATTTATGTATTAATTAGAAATTAAACCAATAAGATTTTTTATTTAATTTAATTTAATGAAGAAACAATTATAATAATTATTGTTACTCTAAATCTAATATATATTAATTAATTGTTTAAATAATATTACAATACAATTTATTATTATTAAAATTAATAATAGTTGTATTGTAAAAAAATGTCATCCTTGACATTTTCACACTTTATGGGGCCCTCCTTACTAAAATTGGGCTTCTTTTTGCCTTAAATTGGCCTTATTTTGCATCCACAAGCCTTAATTAATGCATCTTTCTGAGGGTAATCCCAACATATATCAAGTGACTAATTAGAATTAATGATTCTGGATTGTATGGTCTATATTTAGTGATCTGGGACTCATATGCCACCTTAGGCATATGGGTCCCACCTAAGTTTCAAGGCCCTGATCTGGATTTCACATTAAACTAAACATTTTGTGAAAAATGTGTCCCAAGCTTAGCCTAATGGGACTCATATGCCACAACTAGTGTATGAGTCTTGCTTAGCTTAGACCTAATTTAAATTCAAATTCTTGGAGGGATTTTATTCTCCTAGATATGATTTTAGGTTGTAGTGTTGTAATTTCAATAAATTTGTTATAAACAAGTATAAATACAAGGTTATTTCACTCATTTTTCACCTAGCAAGCGTACAAGTCATTGAAAGTTATCATAAGAGCACTTAAAAGAGCATTCAAGATCATTCAAGAGTGATTATCAAGAATTTTGACGCATTATTCAATTATCAAGAATCAAGTCAAAGTCATCATGCATCATGTTTTTTTTTAGCTAACATTTGTGCTATAGGGTTTTATGATTCAAGAAAACATTCAAGTCAAGATCCATCACATTCAAGCAAGAATCAAGATCCACATTCATGCTAGCCATTACTTACATGTTTGTAGCATCTTATTCAAGGGTTGGGTGAGTTGCAATATCAAATATTTTTTCATACATCATTCCTCCTTTCTATTTCATTTCATTTCAAGGTCTGATTACCAAAACGGGGTTTGACCAAGGCAAATCCCCCATAAGAAAATCAACACTATATTCTGTTTTGAACTTATCTTTTTATAGGTTCATATTCAAAAATTAGGTCAGGAAGAGTAGGGATAGAAGAACATATTCAACCTTTGACTTTCTAAAAAAGTAGAATGGGAATGATACACTACTTCTAGCATATAAGTCCTACTACACAGTGATTTTTTCAAATTTCAAGAATTTGAATCTTGTCACTACTAGATTTATGTTCCTACCTAGAAACTCTAACCCAAGACTAAATCACCTAGCCTGGTGTATGAGTCCCAATGAGCATTTTGAAATCAATATTTTTAGCATTTCAGACCTTCATCTGAGCTTCTATAGGTTTCTAGTTGTGCACCTCTATGTTTTCTCAGTTTACTGTTCTAACTTGCATTCATTTTTAGGTCATCTACTTGAGTTTTACACATCATTAGGTATTGCATGTCACTTGTCTTTCCAAGCCCTATCTTGGTGGTGAAACCCCTTTTAGCCTTTAATCATACCCTAGGACACCTTATTATAGATCTCTTTTCCTCATTATATCCTTGGATTGAGATCTCTAGGAATTCCTTGAATGAGAAGTGTAGGAAATTGGTTGTTTTGTCTCCCAAGCATAGAGCTACTATTTTCAACCTTTCATTTTGGTGAACCTACATTTAGAACACCTTAAATTTCTGATTTTGAGTGCATCATAATCCTAGATCTAGCTTGCATTAACTTTGCATCAGGTCTTGCATTAGTTAATTTGCATCTAGGGTTTCAAAATTTTGCATTAGTGAAAGTGCATATAGGCTGCATTTTTGCATCTTAGATCATTCAATTTCACTAAAATTCTACAATTACAAAAATCTAACACATTATACAAGTTAGAAAACTTAGAAACAACTTATATTTTTCTAAAATCGGTGCAAAAAACCTTAATCTAGGACTCATACGCCCCTCTGGGCGATTTAGTCCTTGAACAAGTTTTTTTCCTAGTTTCTAGGTATTTTTTGGTGACTGTTATTCACTATTTGAACCCCTAAAAAACCTTGAATAGGACTCATACGTCCCTCTGGGAAAATTAATCCCAGATCAGACCTGAAACTATTATTTACAACATCAAAAACATCATTTTTGTACTTTTTTTTCTATCACTAAATAACTATTTCATTTTGTTGAGTTTCTATTACATTAATTTCATAAGATCTAGCTTAATTTGGTTCTGGCATGGCATTGATTAATTTCAAATTTATATTTACAATATTTTATTTTTAGATTGTTTCATAGTGTAATCAACAAATTACCTTGTTTCGAATCTAAAAATTGCATTTACACATTTCACTTAGGTCATTGCATTACACTTAAATACTTGAAGCATTGTATATAGCTCAATTTTTCATGATATTATGTTTCCTTTTAAGAGATGTAGTTTTTATATGGTTAAAAATGAATTGCATAAGTACAACATCCCCTCTTATGAGTTCAATTTAGAATACAAGAATGGGGTCATCAAGAAACATGTTAGCCATCCTTCCACTATCTTTCATAGTTATGAGAACATCTTAGAGCAAGTAGATCAAACCAATGACACAATCCTTAATATTACATTTCCTATCTCAAACCCTATTATCTCTCCCATTGGTGAGGATGATATATGTAAGAAGATATAAGCATAGACAATCATGAAAACCATAATTTTTCTTATCCTGATACCTCTCCTACTAGTGACAAAAGTATCTTGGTGAAAGAAGATACAATAATTGAGAATCAAGAGAGTCTTGATTGTCTCTCTCCTCCTCCCCCTTGGGAGGATATTATGACATAAGAGGATGAGAGATCATTGCAACTACTTTACTTAGTATAAATTCATCTCTCAACACCTCCCCTAATTGTAAGAATGCTTTAGTAAAAGAGGATACAATCATGAACGATCATGAAAATCATATTTGTCAGGAGGACATGAGGATTGAAAGTGATAACATTATCTCTCCCCTTCCTAATGTCCCTAACATTTGGAAAGACCTATTTGAACAAAAGAATCCAATCATTTGTAAGCATAAAAATCATAGTATTCTATCTCTTGATGCCTCCCCTATTTGTGATAAAGCTACTTTACAAAATCTTACAATAGAATGTGATGAACCTTTTGTTTTCCCCTCTCTTAAAATCTCTCCTAATAGGGAAGAAGCCATGGCACAAGAGAATGAGATAGTAGAAAACGAGAATGAAATCATGGACAATCATGACAATCACATTTTCCCCTCTCCCAATATCTCTCCTAGTTGTGAAGAAGATATTTTAGTGTTAGAAGATCAAACCAATGAAAGTCGTGAGAATCCTATTTACCTCTCTCCCCCAAGAGAAAACATTATTGAATAGGAGACTATCATCATTGATAAACAAGACAATCTAACCATTGATAACTCATGTAATTGCAATGAAGTCATTTTAGAAAGCTGACCTTTGAATGTCATGAACATCTACTTTGTAGTTCTACTAAAAACTCTCCCCCTAGGGAGGATATCATGGTGCAAGAAAATGAAAACATTAACAACAATAATTTGGATTCCTTAGGCGATGGTGAAAACATGACACTAGATTCCCCTTCATTAGAAAGACGTCAAACTGAAACCATTGAGGTTATGAATGCACAAATGTTTCTTAGATCCCCCTTGATTAATGTACCTCCTACATACCTTGTGGGACATCCTAAAAATCCTCTAATTCTTTACCCACTATCACAACGACCACAAACTAAAAAAAAACTAGAACTTATGCTTTACCCACCTAAGAATAATGTTTTGCAAAATCTGAGTTATAATACCGTTGCTCATGTACATATAACACTAGAAACAATATGTAACCAAGAAAAAAACCTTTAGCATCCCTCCCATTACTTCAACCTATCTTACTATGTCCTCCTCATTTTCCTCCACAAAGTGGAAAGGAGTATGATATATTTTTGAACAACTAAAGAATACTCCTACTAAAATATCATTGTGGGACCTTATTCAAGCCTCCCCTCATTATCATAACATGATTCAAAGTGCTTTAGAATAGTTTCTATCCCTTCTAATGCACAACCAAATGACATAGAAACCATGATTTGAGAAATGAATGTTGACATTGTTTTCCACCAAAGTGAGCTCCCTCCTTTGGAAGTGCAAAAACAAAATAATGCTTTCATGATAGTAGCTCAATATAATAGAATAGGGATAGAGTGAACCCTTTTTTATGATGTCTCAACCCTTAATGTGTGTAGTGTAAACCTTTTGGATAGGCTTGGTGTGAATAAATAAAAAATCCAACCCGCCTCTTTATCTATTAGTGGGTTTGATAACATGGAAAAATGATCACTTAGTGTAATCACTTTTCCTATTATAGATGGAAATTCCACATTAGAAACACTAATCCATGTTATGCCTCATGATCTTTTATACAATATTCTTTTAGGAAGACCATGGATTCATGCAATGAATGGGGTGCCTTCTACTCTTCATCATAAAATGAAGTATGTATAAAACAACAAAGTGTACACACTCAACATTGATCATGAACCTTAAAGTGTTTCACAACTTGAAAAAGACAAGGAGAATACTTTGAAAACATTGACACCAACTACACAAGTAGAACTTGTGCAAGAGAAATTCAAGGAAAAACATATTGAGGGAGTCATGAAGCTATTAGAAGATGATTTGGGTTCCTTCGATTTCACATCATTCATGGAGAATACAAAATCATAAACAAAAATTATGAAAGGGGGGAAAAAATGGTAATGTCAACACAAAACTTGGAATTCCCTTCAAAAGCACCCACCTCAAAAGAAGAATCAAATTAAATACAAAAAACATTGACAAAACTTATTATGCACAACCACCAATTCTGAAAGAAATGAAAAATCTTTATGGAAAGGGTTATGAACTCATGAAACAACATGGATATAGTGAAAAAGGATGTGGTGCTAGAGAACAAGATATCTTTGTCCCAATAAAGCCTAACACACAAGAAAAGACTAGTGGTCTTGGTTATTGTCCCTCGAAAGAAATAACCAAGCCTTCACTTAATGTCAACATTCCTACAAAAGATTCTTCTAATCCAACTTTAACATTAGTGAATCTTGAAATAATAGACACTAGTAGTTTTTTTTCCTTTGAAAGAAATGAACTTGAAATATAGAAAACCTTGCTTAATATCAATGTGATCACACAAAACACTAATTATTTGAATTTGATAGATTTTACACCCTCCTGTAAAGGAGAGTACAAAATCTCACAATCTAAAGAGTCTTGTGTAAGTATGATATCTTGTACTAAGAAAGAGGTATCTTTGTCACAAAATATCAAAATATCCTCTACTATTGATCAAGATAATATCTTTTTGAGACTCCTCCAAGATTGATCGATATTCCTCCCTCCAATAACATGAAAAAAATTTTCCTACAAGAGTTGATTTTGTACATATCATAGATTTCATGGTCATTCTATTAATGACTTTTTAAGGCTTTAAGTGATAAAATTTAACATCTTAACGAGTGTGATGCTCTTCCTTATGTTGAGGCACCTAATTCCTCTAACTAATATTGATTTTCACTCTAGCATGTTTCTCATCAATCACCTCGGCTCATCCTTGTCCTACACTAAGTGGGGGAAATGGGTTTGGTAGCCTTGTCCTCATATGAAACTTGTTGTTGTTTCTTTTGGCTAGTTGAATGCCTTCCATGTTTATATAGGATCAATCTTTGGATGTGGTTGACATGCCTTAAGTTGGCTTGGATGTGATGTACTTAGTTTTAGGGCCAACCCCTTATCCATGATGTAGTTTCATTTGAGAACATATGACTTGGCATAGGGCTTTTTGAATAACCTCTCATGTCTTCTTCTACTTTAAAGCAATTGCTCATAGCAATGGTGTTAGCAACCACTTTAAAGTGGGGGCATACATCGACACTCATGCTTCATTGTGCAATTTCTTTTTCTTCTTGTAATGTGTCCATTTCATGGTGGTGTCATTGGGCTTGATATCCTCTAAGAGTGTGATATTTCTTTGACTTGTCCTCTCTTGGAGACATTAGGCACAATGTTCCCTAAGAAGAGACCTTACATGAACTAAGACAAATCCATTTGAACATATGCTACACTATTTTTCATTTGCAATATCCATTATGTGGCCACCTTGCATAAAATACTTTACTTTGCTATGGTGCCATATTGTTTGTTCACAAGTTTCAAGCATACGAAGCTTTGCTTGCCTTATGAAGCTTGAAGTTCATTGTTGTGTGGTGCCTTATCAAATTTATTAGGAAGTATAGGTTTGATATGGTTGTATGTATGGGAGTCAAACTTTCCCATAGCCACTTGCTTGTGTGTGTGAGTGCATACTAGCCATGTGTGTATGTTTCTCACATCTCTGGGGACTCACCTAGTGGATGGATTGAGGTTCCATTAAACCTTGTGAGCGTGTATTTGGTTTGGATAGTGTAAATTGTGTTCCACTTGTAAGCCACCCTTTTTGGATACTCACCCAATGGAGAGACTAAATTTTCATTGCCTTAGAGTGAGCATGCATTTTTGGAAAAATAGCTTATATTTGATCCATAGCATGTAGGAAAAATAGTCAAAGCTTGATCCACCTTTTCTTTCTTTTTATTTCATCTTTATGTCTCTAATATTGCATGTTTGTGTATCTTGTTTTCCTACATAGCATACACCTTGTGTGTGTCCCTTTGTGCTTATGTTGGTTTGACATTGGATCTTGGATCTTAGGGGCTTGACCACCCCCTTGATCTTTGTTATCCTATACCATCTGCATTGGTGCACTTGGACCCCTCTTGAATGTCTACTTTAGTGTGAGTTTAAAAAAATTTCCCCCTCTCACCAAAGTGAGGGCTAAATGTAGTGTATAAAAATATTGTCTTTTACATTTTCACACTTTTTTGGGCCCTCCCTGCTAAAATTGGCTTTATTTTGCATCCACAAGCCTTGATTAATGCATCTTTCTAAGGATAATCCCAACATATATATAAAGTGACTAATCATAATTAATGATTTTGGATTGTATGGCCTAGATTTAGTGATCTGAGACTCATATGCCACCTTGGGCATATGGGTCCCAAATAAGTTTTGAGGCCCTAATTTGGATTTCAGATTAAACTAAGCATTTCCTAAAAAATATGTTGCAAGCTTAGCCTAATGAGACTTATATGCCACAATAGGAATATGAGTCCCTCTTAGCTTAGACCTAATTTAAATTCAAATTCATAGCAGGATTTTATTCTCCTATATCTAATGTCGGCTTGTAGTTTTGTAATTTCAAGAAATTTGGCATAAATAAGTATAAATACAAGATTATTTTCACTCATTTTTCACCTAGCAAGCTTACAAGTCGTCAAGTTATCATAAGAGCACTTAAAAGAGCATTCAAGAGTGATTGTCAAGCATTTCAAAGCATTATTCAAGTATCAAGCATTATGTCAAAGTCATCATGCATCATGTTTGTTTTTGAGCTAACATTTGTGATGTAGGGTTTTATGATTCAAGCAAACATTCAAGTCAAGATCCATCTCCTTCATGCAAGAGTCAAGATCCATATTTATGCTAGCCATTACTTACATGTTTGTAGCATCTTATTCAAGGGTTTGGTGAGTTGCAACATCGCATATTTGTTCATGCATCATTCCTCCTTTCTATTTTATTTCATTTCAAGGTTTGATTACCAAAATGGGGTTCAACCAAGGTAACCCCCCATAAGCAAATCAACACTGTATTTTGTTTTGTAGGAATTTTTATAGGTTTCGATCTGTAAATTAGGTTGGGAAGGAAGAGAAAGGATTAAATAATGAATTCAACCTTTAACTTTCTAAAAAACTATAACGTGAATGATACTCCACTTCTGGCATATGAGTCCTAGTACAATGATTTTTCCAAATTTCAAGAATTCTAGGCTTGCCATTGCTAGATTTTTGTTTTTTCCCAAAAACCCTAATCTAGGACTAAATCGCCCATCCTAGCATATGAGTCCCAGTGAGCATAAAAATCATCATTTTCAACATTTCAGACCATCATCTGAACTTCTATAGGTTTTCAAGTGCACCTCCGTGTTTTCTCAGTTTACTATTCTGATTTGCATTCATTTTTGGGTCATCTACTTAAGTTTTGCACATCATTAGGTTTAGTCATTAGGTATTGCATGTTACCTTTCTTTCCAAGTCCTAGCTTGGTGTTGAATCCCCTTTTAGCCTTTAATCATACCCTAGGACACCTTAGTGCAGATCTATTTTCCTCATTTTTGTTGGTGTAATTAATTAATTAATTAGTACACTAACATAAGTTAACTTAGGTCTTGCATTTAATTAATTAAGTCCTAGGTTGCATTATTAGATAAATCATTTAATAAATGGGATAATGTTCCCTTTCCTAGTTTGTGGGATAAGATTCCTTCTAGAACTTATCTCATCATTTAATGATCATCACCATAGGGTTCACATGTTGTCACATGTTGTTAGATCAAGACACATGGCAACATCTCATGCATATTAGGGTTTACCTCTTGCCTATATAATCAGGCATCTTGTTCATTTGTATCATATCAATAGAATCTTCAATCAGCATTCCATTGTTGCAACACTTCTTTTGTGGTTGATTATCTTTCATGGCTAAAGTCCTTTATTGAAGCTATAGGGGTTGTGCATCCATTCATCTCAACATGGTATTAGAGCTTAGTCCATCAAAATATCAACAACCCTAGATCCAGTAGTTGGAGGCAAGATTCTTTGCGTGCTTGAGTTTTATGTTGCGTGCTAGTTGGTTCTACCTGGAGCCAAAGCTATTTTTTAGTAGTAGATTAGGGTCCTCCCTTGGACCTCTCCACAGCCCCAAAGGGCCCCCTAAAACCCATAGGATCACTTTGGTTCATTTGTCGCAACTCCAGGATCTAGTAACCCTGGAGCCTTGGAGGTATATCTAGGGTTTGCATTTCTTATTGTACAATCTCAGACATGCTTGCAAAAAAAATCCCCAAGTCCCTCCAGCATCAAGGCAATTTTTTTTTAGAAAAATCAAAAAAATATTTGGCAATTTTTTGGGCAAAATTTTCTATAGTTCCTGCATAAATTTCACCCTGCAGGGCGACTGGTAATTAAAAATCATCCGTCGGCGTTAATATTTTTTTGGGTGCATATAGTTTGGGGTTAATCTTTTTCCTCACGTATTCTTATATTGGACATTTTTTTTAATTTAAAATTTAACTGGGTAATATTCAAATTATTCTACAAGATTTTATCGACTACCGCAGACTGGCTACCCTATGTCATTCAGATAGTCTCATAGCAGATTCTGACGCATCAGTTTCTCTGCCACCATCAGTTGCCTCCTCACAAAGTTCTCCCACTGACCACTTCATCTTACTTCACCGCCACCCGCTACTTATCGATGGCCTCGTGACTTTTGTTCTTGGCTAGTCAGCTATCCTGCTTACATCAAGCTCATTGGATCCCATTTCCTGTTCTATTTCAAGGGACTAAGGCTAATCCCATTTTAAGCCGAGTGTGTTTTTCCTTTTCCCACACCATCTCAGCTTCTCCTGCCCGCCATCTGATGCCTGAGCGTGGTGTTTTTAATTTGTGAGTGTCAGGCCCATGTGGGTCCTATCACCCCACTGCTGGCCTTTTGCCCCCAAGAGCCTGGCCTTGAGCCCAATGACTTTTCTCAATCAGCACTTTCAGCCGTATATCTTTTGTACAGATCAAGTGTAACTACAACGAGAGACATTGGAAAGGTGACAGGCCAACTTCATGGTGTGCTCTTCATTTTTCAGATCTCTACCCTGGCACCTTGAGCCTCAGCTGAACTGGAAACCCTAGTTTTTTGGGTTTAGAGGTTCTTTCTCACTTTTTAGTTTGTTTCAGAAGCATCACTTCAGTTGCTAGTTCATCAAACATCTGCATTCATATTTTTTTGTCAAAAATATTTGTCTTGGTTTGTTGTTCTTGTCCAATGGCTAAAATAGGATTTTAGATCCTTACTCCTCACAATTATCATACATGGAAAGTTAGTATACAACATCTCCTTTGGTCAAAGGGACTTTGGTCAACTTTGAATGAGAATCAACCTCATCTTACCAAGGAATATGAGAAATTCCAGCATCAGACCAAGTGTGAAGAGGCAATGGGGCTCATTGCTATTCATGTATCTACCTCTTTGTTCTTCCATATTAAGAGGTGCCACTCTCCCAAGGAGGTTTGGGACAAGCTCAAGGATCTTTTCGGTGCAGTTAGTGATGTTCGAGCTTTACAATTGGAGGAAAAACTTTCCTCTCTTGCTGTTGATCAATTTCCTTCCATTGAAGACTACCTGGTAAGGTTTAAGTCTTTAAGAACTTAGCTTTCAGGATGTGGAAAAGATAAGTCTAACAAAGAATACATTTTCATGATTTTATCCAAGTTGAGAGGTTCCTTTTCATATTTTTCTACTTCTTTCTATTCCACCATGGATGGCCTTGGTGATAGTTGTGTTATGCCATCATTTGAGACTTTTTTGTGAAAGGCTAACCTGAGAGCAATCCAAGCTCACTCAAGCTAATACATCCACAAAGTCACATGCATTGGTGGCAGGACCATCAAAAGGAAAGGGTAAGGATAAGGGCAAATCAAAGTCAGGAGCTTCTTCTGAATCATCTTCTTAGCCTAAGGAAGACAAGGCAAAGAGGGAAAGGCCCAAGTGTACCTTCTGCAATGGGCTTGGTCACATTGAGTATAACTATTTCAAGAGAGAGATACATGAGCTTCGACAAATACTTAAGGATCACAATATCACTCTCCCACCTACTACAATTAAATCTCCTCCCTCCCTCTCTCATGAAGAGTCATCTTCTGGTTTTGTTGGCATTGCTACTTTTGACAATCTTGGACAAGGACATGCTTTGATCACTACCTTGGTTGATAATCGAGATGGGTGGGTACTTGATTCTGGTGCTTCCCGTCATGTTACTTCATCTCAAGACCATATTTTGTGGGATACTCTGAGGCCTACCGACTTTGATCGAATGTTCACAGCAAATGCAAATATTGTATATGTTGCTGGTCTTTGTGATGTTGATCTTGATGGTAGGAGGTTAGCAAATGTTGTCTACATTCCTCAGATTGCTCACAATTTGTTGTCTATTTATCAACTTGCTCAGGAGGGATTGAAAATTGAGTTTACTTCAGATCTTGCTATCATTAGAGATCAGTTTGATGTACTTGTTGCCTATGGTCAAGCTGATCATCATTCCAAGGTTTACAAGTTCACAAAATTTTGGTATTGAGATCCTCCTGTTCCTAACTCTCCAGATTCAAGGGTAGGAAGCACATCATCTCCTCCACCTTTCCAAGGTTGTGGAGGCTGGCTTGGCTTGGCTCTTTGCATGGCACCATCTTCTTCCTTAGACACCTCTCAGTTGAGATTTGCTTCAACAGGGATGGATACTTTTTCTTCTTCAGACTTGTGGCACATGGATGGGTTCACTTTAGGTCTATCCGACTTGGCTACTCAGTTTCACATTGGTCTTGAGGATATTTTAGAGGGGATTACTCTCCTTTATGGGGGGGCTATCTAGTCCACATCTTTTTGATCTTTTTGTATATATGTGATGGTTGTAGTCCTTGGGGGGATAATGTTGAGTCCTCCAAAAATCACTCTTCCATCTGTTTTCCATCTCCTTTTTGGGGAGGGGTTTTGTTCCCACTGGGTTTTCCCCTTTTCTCCAGTTGTGGGAGATTTTCTACATCTATCATGTACATGGGTACCTAACATGGCCTCATAACTGGGACCCATCATCATCATCATCTTGCATAATCATTGCTTTTTCCTCCCTAAGTTGCACTTATGGGGGGGTGTTGGCGTAATTAGTTAATTAATTATTACACTAACATAAGTTAACTTAGGTCTTGCAATTAATTAATTAAGTCCTAGGTTGCATTATTAGATAAATCATTTAATAAATGGGATAATATTCCCTTTCCTAGTTTGTGGGATAATATTCCTTCTAGAACTTATCTCATCATTTAATGATCATCACCATAGGGTTCACATGTTGTTAGATCAAGACACATGGCAACATCTCATGCATATTAGGGTTTACCTCTTGCCTATATAATTAGGCATCTTGTTCATTTGTATCATATCATATCAATCATCATATCAATAGAATCTTCAATCAGCATTCCATTGTTGCAACACTTCTTTTGTGGTTGATTATCTTTCCTGGCTAAAGTCCTTTATTGAAGCTTCAGGGGCTATGCATCCATTCATCTCAACAATTTTATCCTTGGATTGAGATCTCTAGGGTTTCCTTGAATGAGAAGTTTAGGAAATTAGTTGTTCTATCTCCCAAGCATAGAGCTAATATTTTCAACCTTTCAAAAATATATCAAATAACAGAAGAGTAGGAGGTAGTAGATATCCTTAGTATGGAGAACCAAGCAAAGAACAAAAAAAAGTATAACTATT
>VDFB02177450.1:0-17413 GCA_007258455.2 Sequoia sempervirens | reverse complement strand
AGGATATTGAGGGCATCACTCATCAGATAGCACGACTACTCTTTCAACTTGAGTCTGGGACCGGGATATCCATGAAGCTGTCATTCAAAGAAGTAATCAATCTGCACGAAGCGCAAGAGAATATACGTGTCATATCAATGCCATCCAACGCCGACTGGTTTCCTCTGTAGACTGCACTCTCCAAGCTCTGACTCCATCGACCATTGAATAAGGCTCTAGTCTTCAAGCCAAAAATTTTGGGTTCCCCATTCCACTGGCGAAACACCCCTGGTAGTCGCTAAAAGTTGTGGATTTTATACAATCCCTCAAGCTCCCTTCGGGTTGATAATATTTTTTCTAAACCCAGCCCATGCCTCATATATTTGAATATCTCCAGGCCCCTTTTTGAAGAGCTTTGCCCACTATCGCCATGTGTCCACCGCACGCTCCTCACAAGGATTTCCTCCCTTGTTTCTCTATTGAGCCCCACCATGCTTCCATGTGTCAATAGTACAGGCCTTTGAACACTTGCTTCCCTTCGCTTCCTTACCAAGCTCTGCTCGCATTCCACGTAGCATTTTTTCGCAGACATTTTTTGGCAGACCCCACATTCATCGCTAGTAATGAAGACTTCTCCATGTGTCTTCTCTGCAAGGGTTTTCATTGCGAGGAAGGAAGAATCAACTACAAGCCCCGACCTATTGCCACGTGTCCTAACTGAATTTGTGGGTGAGTGTTACATGTCTGCATTGGAATTTTTTGCTTCTACATTGGGACCACAACCATCATTTGTAGGGGATGCATCTAGCTCGAGGGCGGTTGTATTCTGTGTGCCATAATCTTTTATGTTGCAACATTCTTAGGAAATCATTGTGATGAACATCATTGCTCGTGTTGCAGGAATCTCTTATGTTACTAGCTTTCAGGCAGTGGGATGTTTTCTCTATAAATATTGCTTCTTCTTTTCAAAAATGAGTTCGGAACATACATAGAAAAATAGTGGAAAGACACCAAGCCTTTTGTATTGTTTTTTGATTATTTTATAAGACTCACAGACTATGCCATTGTTGTTCGGCCTTTTTGTTTCTTAGCTATTTGAAAAAAACATTATATTGTGCCATTATTGTACTAAGTAGTTTATTTGCATAACTTCTATAATTTCAATATAAGTTTGTTGATTTAGACCATGTATTGGACTCTTTTTTTTAGTAAATCTGTATGGGAGTTATTTTATGTTATAGAATAGATTATTTTGGTTTTCATCTATGATTTTTGTTATTCCAGAACATGCAAATTGCTGAACGGGCCCTTAAATCCTATCTGAAAGGGAGATTTACCGTGCCCACACCTACATCTTGGTGCATCACCTTAGATTAGATCTTTATTTTTTATATTTGCTTCCTTTTCCCATTCCAAACCCCCCAATTATAGAAGGAGACGGTTTCTTTAAAAAACCTGTAGGTCACTCAGTTTATCACAATTGGTCCCCCATTAACTGAGTTTCCCATAACGTTGTTGCTTGTCAAATTTTGGCATCAACAATACCTATTTTACGAGATCTATATGCTAGTATAAAAAATTGTTAGATTTGGACCCTATGGTTAGCTCACCCAATCTTGGTTATTGCTTTAGGTATCCCAAGTTGTGGTTTCCACTCCTAATTTTCTCATAGTGTGGATGAGGGTCTTTTATACATCACTTGAGAGGTTATAGGGGGCTCACCTTGTAAAGAGCTAATATTTGTGTCATTGGGATAAACTTGGTGGTTTTGTGCAAGCTTATGTCTATAAAAGCAAACACATGAGTAGTTGTCTAGGGTTGGCTAGTTGGATATCTTTTTCTAAGGGTCTTGAGTGAGAGCATCTTTTGTAGGTTGCATATGTGAGGGTTTGAAATGGAATGGGATGTGTGGTTACATGCTTTCTCACATGGAGTACATGTAGAGAGCTTGATGTTTCCAAGGTATTCATGGAGACTTTGTTGATGTATTGTAGTAATTTCATTACTGATAATACATGAGTGATCTAGATGCTTTTGGAGGTTAGGTTTTTTCCTCTTGAGGGTTTTCCTAGATTATATCTCATGTCATCTTTGATGGTATGTTGCTATTCTTTGGTATGTAGATTTTGAATACTTGTTTGTATAAATTTATTTATTTGGGCTATGTTGAAAATTTTATAAATGACTACAAATTCCCTTTCATTTGGTATTAGAGCCATGGTTGTGGTTGGTACAACCCTTGTATGAGAAAATCTAGTGCATAGTTGAATCTAGGGTTTTGCAAAAAAAATGAAGACAATATAAGGTATGATGGTTTTGTGCATGTGTTTTGCTGATTTGGAGTTTTGGGGTTACAAATTTATACTTATTTTTTGTAGATATGGGGTTATGAATCTGAGTTGGAAAAAGGGTTTTTTTTCCGAGTGTTCAACATGAGGGTTTTGTAGGGGAAACTTAATAGATAACCCCTTGGTATCATAAAACATACTTCACTATGGGATAGGTATAGTCATGATGTGAGACCTATGGTTGTTGACTATGTGATACAAACATGTGTGACACAATGGGATTTTGATGCTCATACATTTGGTGGTGATCATAGTGTTATGGATGCTTCTTGTGACTTTAGGACTTTGACATGACATGATTTTTTATGAAGATGCAATGTTGGTGGTGTTGGATTGATTCCTAATTGTTTGTGGTGATATGTCATCTTGTTTGAGAATTATGGTTTTAATTTTCCTTTTGGGAGCCCCTGGTGTTGGAGTTGAACTCTTTTATTGTATGAGGTCCTCTAGTTGATCTTCACTTAGGATCTAGTTACCATGATATCATGGATAGCTTGTTTACACACTTTAGTGGGAGATTTTGACAATGATGGTTTGACAGTGTTATATCTTCTTGGTTTGGAGATCGTGGTTGTACTCTACCCTTTGGGACCTCTTGATGTTGATTTCTTTGATTACTTTGGGTCCATGGAGGATCTTCATTTAGGAGACATTTATCACAATTCCAGGAGAGCTTGTTTACATGATTCAATGGGAGCTTTAGCAGTCATATGGATTCATTATTTGATGATGGATGATATTTTGTAGTGGTTGTTGGTGTCATGGAGGAGCTCTTGGATCATGTTTTCTATAGTGATATTTCATTAACATCTTGGGTTTTATTGATAGGAGATGATTATTTTCATGTGATTTGGAGATGTTGATATCTTGGTACGATGGATGAATCTTGGATTCTTTGGTTGAGGATTTTCTATACTTTGTTAGCTTGATAGCTGATCCTTACTTACAAGATGATTTTTATTGTGCCATAATGGATTATTGATGTACATTGGAGTGTTGGAATGATATAGATTCTCTTAGAAGCATGATATATTCATTAGAGATTATGATCTTCTTTTCAGGATATGTGTGTGACCGACGGATTAGTATGGGTTGACTACACTTGATCCATGAGGATACAAAGTGTAATTATGCCACTAAACGTCAATCCCAATAAGATCAATCAAATAAAGACTAAACTAAGCATCCATTAAAACTTAACATATTAAACTACAAAAGCTTTTAAACACCTATTCTAATCCATTGAAACTTATCCTATTGGTGGAGTGGTGTCACATTGATGTGGAATGGCATCCCTTTCCCAATACTATGGATAAATGACCCTGTTCTGATCAATTCTATTCAAGAGAATCGACGAAACCAATGATAAATGTGTGATGAAACATGATTTAAAGCTAAATGAGCATGATGCAAGCTATTTTAACATGATCTATGCTAATATGATCAAGATGTGTGAATGCAAAGCTAATCTAAATGGATTTCAAGCTAAAAAGATTGAAACCCTAATTACACAATACTAAAAGGATGCAGTTATGTTATCATGGAAGCCATTAATGGAAGCTAAACTAATATGCAAGTAAATTAAGCTAAAATGATATTAAATGTGAGTGAAACTGCAAATGATTTTAACAACTTAGGTTTGATGTTAAAAGATGGATCCATTTGTCTCCAAATAGCGACCTATTTATAGGAGGACAAAAGAGAAATGAAGGGTTGAGATCAAAAAGGTTAATCAATGGTCAAGGATGGAGGAAGTTGGAGGCATGGATCATGGATTCTCATCTGATGAGATTTAATCAAGGGTTCACCTTTATCCAAAAAAACACACTTTCAAAAGCCTTCCTAAAAGTTTGTTGAGAGTTTGTTTCAAAAAGGAATATTCCCCTTTTCCAAATAAGTGAAGAAAGAGAACATTCTTTGGAATATTCTCATTGGTGAGGAAAATAGGTATTTAGCAAATTAAAACAAAGTTTTAATGTGCAAAAGGGGGAAGGAATATTCCATGGGAATATTCCTTTTGGAGGAATGTGCAAAGGAGGAATATTCCCTTGCAAGTGGGGGGAATTAGATTTAATGAGTAATTGATAATTAAACAAAGGTTGAATTACACAATTAGGGGAATTAGATGATATCCATGAAATAAAGTGATTTAATGAAAAGGGGGAAAGTGAATGATACTTAATTAAATAACTTGGGGCTATTTAATTAAATAAGAATACTTAGGGACTTAAATTAAATAATTAGATTTATTCATTTTAATAGGACGAAAAGTTAGCATGAAAGGGGGTGAATTAACCCAATTAAATTAATTAGGTTAATAGATGCAAATGATATAATTAATTAAATAGCTAGGCTAATTTAATCAATTAAGCGAAAAGAGGATGGGTTTGAGGATGAAATGGTGTTATTATACTTGATTCGAGTGCATGATATCCTTTAGGACATTTTTAAGTGTCTACATTTTTCCCCTCTTTGAAGCGAGGTGCCTGTTATGTTGATTCCAAGACTGACGCCTTTCGAATTAAAAATTGTTGCTTAAATCAAAAAATAAAAAATTTATGAATTTTTGTATGCCCCACTGTTGCCCCAATGGAAGGAATAAGCTAGTTCCCTACCCCCTTGAGAAATCGAGCAAAAAAATTGAATTTTGGGTTGATTTCTCGACAAAGGTAAAATATAGGTTCATGATTAGTTCAACTCAAAGAGGACTAGAAAGCACAGATGTCTGATGTAGATAGATTTGATGATGTATAGACAATCATTGGCCATGGGTAGCCTCATGTACATTTTGATATATCACACAAATTCGATACTTGGATAGAAATGTTAGTAAAGATAGAAGAATAAGAAGAATGTATCTAACCATTGATTTTGATGATTGATTCAAAAAGTCCAACAAGTCTATGATCCACTAAGACTTTATTAGAGATGGTGATGAGAGATGATGATGATTTGCTCATATCTTGGGATTTGGATTTTTTCGTCATTTCTTATTTTTGATATAACACATAGACACGATGCATCAAGGTATTAATAAGCAGGATAGCGTTGTATCTAGTGTAATGGACTTTGACTCTACAAACATATAGGATAGTTCTTGTTCACATCTTGACATACGGAAACCTCGTCGAAATGTAGTTTAGAAGCTTAGAGTATATCAAACCAAAGAATATGCAATAGTCAACAATCTACTCCAAACGACCTCCCTACACACAACTAAGAAAATATGCACCAAGATTATTTTACAAGAATACTCGCAAGCACAACAAATGAAAGATAATGATCGATGCCCCATTCCTTTATCTCTAAATCATTTTGATATACATCATCGAGAGGTCCTGGGAATGGGTCATTGAGATAAATCAAAAGAAAAGATCAAAGACAAACAATTAGTGTTATCTATATCTCTTGCTAGTTTAACTTAGCTAAGGTGATTTATGAAGTTGATTTCCATCGCAAGAATGATGCATCCTAGGACATGTTGATAAGATAGTTTGATTAAGATGAGGTGTTTGATAAGCCGTTAATACAAACTCCACTGATTCGTTCACCTATGACCTAGACTTTAGATTTTGACACTTAGGTTCTCACTTTACAACTTGCGATACTTGTTTTCTATTTGTTTTGCCAAAGGTTGAAGATGATGGTTGATTTATTATGGATGGAGGTTTATTGCAGGTGAAAGCGAAATGGGATGGATGGTTTTGGATTTTCTGAATATTTCAATGTTTTTATTACTTTGAAAATGTTTTGAAGCTGTTTTTGGTCATTTTGAAAGTTTATATGGGTGTTTATTTTTTTCTTTTACGGTTATTTGAGGTTGTTTAAGGTTTTCCCTAATATATTTGATGCTTTGTAGGTCTTTTGAACGTTTTCTAATGTTTTTGTGTTTTTTGTTGTCTGAATGTTTTGGGATTTTTTGATATTTGGATGTTTAGGGGTTTTTCGAGTTTTGACCAAGAACCTAACCTAAAAGACCTATTATAGGGGCCTCAAGGGCTGATCAAAGATGAGCCTTGCCTACGTTCTACACATAGAGACCATGTAGTTTGATTGACTTGAATTATTGAAGATGAGATATGAACAGTTGATGGATTTCTAGTTTATTATGACAAACTCCTAAAGGACTAACCTAGGGTGTCTAGAGGGCACATCAATGATGGCCTTGCCTACGTTCAAGCTCAAAGACTCATAGTTCAACACAATACTGGTTTTTTATTTTTGATGTTTTGAGATTTTTAGAGATTTTGATGTGTTTTTGGATGTTTTGTATTTTGACTTTACAATTTTATGAATGTTATTGGATTTTAGCAGTACAAGATTTTGATTTTTTTGGATTTTTTTTTATTTTTCCAGTGTTTTGGATTTTGATGAAGTTTTATGAATATTTTTGGGATTTTCGAATTACAATTTCCAATAACCTTAAGATATACAAGAACCCAATCCGATCCATAACGAATTTCCCCCAGCATGATATGATAGACTACCTCGATATAGGCAGGACAAACTGACCTTTGGAATATGCTAAGTAGTACTAAGGGGATACGATACTTCACAATATCAAGCTATGATGCAGACACGAATGAGCGATGGAATAAATAGGATGAATGATGTGATGGATGGATGTGATGGATGGATGATAGGATAAAGAGCCCAGGTAGATGGAGGTGCTTTATTTACGCAAGGTGCCTGTTTTCTAGGTTTTCACTAAGGTACTTTCCCAAAGCACCACCGAAGATATTTTCACTAGAGGACGATTGTTTTTCTTTACTTTTTTCAATCCTTTTTCTCATTTTTTTTGGATTTTGATCATTTTTTGATTTTTTTGTATTTTCAGATTTTACACCCTTCAAGCCTAGGCATAAAATTTTTTGAGATGAAAGTTGTTGGTTGGTTCCTACAAGGGTTCACCTTCAGGTGTTGACAATTGATATGCTCCTGATCCATAACTTGTGATGACAAAGGGACCTAACCAATTTGGCTCAAAAATTTCTTTACTGTCTTGATCTGAGAGATTTTTTTGATTTCGCTTCAGGGCAAGATCCCCTACTTGGAAAGAATGATTCTTGATCTTCTTGTTATAGCTTTGTTTCAATCAGTTTTGATATACTTGCAAGTTATTAAGGGCATCAAGATGACACTCATCTAAGAATTCTAGCTCATTTAGTTGAGATACTTTGTACTCTTCATCAATGATTAGGTTTTGTAGTGACACTTGCAGTGATGGAAGCTTGACCTCAATAGGTAGGATGGCTTCTTATCCGTAGACCAGGGAGAATGGGGTTGCACCTGTAGGCATGTAGATATCGGTTTGATAGGCCCAAAGAGCGGGATTTAATTGTAGATGCTAGTCACGACTAGCTTCATTGACCGCTTTTAGGTTTATGGTCTTGTCCTGTGACCTGACCTCATTGCCCCTGGGGTACTGTGGTAGAGAATTAGTGTTGGATGTTGAATCTTTGACATAGCTCCTTCACATCCTAATTCTTGAAGGGTGTTCTATTGTCTAAGATAAGGGTTTGAAAAACACCATAATGGAAAATGAGGTAATCTACATAAACTTATCAATTTGCTTCCTCGCTATTTAGGTCAAGGGAATGGCTTCTCAATCTTAATTTTGGTGAAGTACTTAGTGGTAGTAAAGATGAACTTGTGGCCATTAGATGAGGTTGGAGTAATATTTCCTATGAGATCAAGCCCCCATTGCGAGAAAGGCCAAGGTGTGACCATTGGTTGTAACTCCTGAGCTAGAGCATGAATAAGATCTCCATGCTATTGACACTAGACACACTTCTACACATACTGATGGGCTTCTCTTTCCATGGTTGGCCAATAGTACCTTGTCCTTAACATTTTCTTCGCTAAAGTTATACCACTAGAATGGGAACCACATATGCCATCGTGGACTTTTGTTAAAGTGTCCAAGACTTCCTCTTGGTTAAGACATTGTAGTAATGTCCCCTCAATGCTTCGACAGTATAAGGTATCACCTAGGATCACAAATTGGGATGCCTTCCTTACAAATGTATCTTTAAGGTTGGAGGTGATATCGGATGGGAGGGTTCCTCTGCTTAGGTAGGTTAATATGCCATGATACCATGGGGATCCAGGACCAACAATAACACACACAAATTCAGATTCTGAGATTTCAAAATTTGGTATGAGAAGTTGTTCTACCAAGAATTCACATTGAAGGACATTATGTAGCATGTCTAACAATTGATCCAATCGTTGCCATAGCATCTATTACTCAGTTGTTCATGCAAGGAATCTACTCAAAAGGTATATCTATGAAAAGGCCCTTGAGACTCTCTACCATCTTCTTATAAGGAGTAAACTTGTCATCCTTTGTTTGGTAGTCATCATTGACTTGTTTGATAACCAATTATGAATCTTCATAGACTTTCATCTCTCGTATCTTCCATTGAACTGCTATCCTTAGACCTGTGATTAGGGATTTGTACTCAACAATGTTGTTAGTACACAAAATGATAACCTATATGACTTTGGGATGCAATCACCTTGAGAGGTGATGAAAATAATACCCACCCTTGATCCATGTTGGGTGAATGATCCATCAAAGTACATCTTCCACTGATTTATTGCATTGGAAAGGAACACTGATTCATCAGGGAATTCAGATATCAATGGATTCTCTGCGTAGATAGGTTCCTCTGCTAGTTGGTTAGCGATACTTGTCATTTGATTTCCTTGTGCTCCATATACTCTATGTCAAATTCAATCAAGACCATTACCCATTTGGTCATTCTCCCAATGAGAGTTGCTTTGGATAACAAGTATTTCAATGGGTCAATTTTTACAATAAGTTTGATTTGATGCGACAACATGTAGTGTCTGAACTTTTTTGAAGCAAAAACTATTGCTAAACATGCTTTATCAATAGATGAAAAGTTCATTTCATATCCCACTAAGGTCCTTCTGATGTAGTAGATAGCTCTTTCCTTTCCGTTTTCATCATGTTGTGCTAGAAGAGCACCTAGTGTTGTTGATGTTGCTAAGATATACAGGATCAATGGATTGTTTGGTATCGGTGGCATGAGTACTGGAGGCATCAATAGATAGTCCTTGATCCATTGGAAAGCTTTATCACACTTCTCATTCCACTTGTAAGTTATTTCTTTTTGGAAAAGATGCGAAAAAGGATGAATCTTGTCTGACAACTGTGCTATGAACCTCCTGATGGACTGCAACCTTCCTTGTAACCCTCTCATCCGCTTCAATGTTTTTGGTGCTTCCATGTCTATGATGGATTTTACCTTTGTTGGATCAATTTTTATCCCTCTTTGTGATATGATGTAGCCAAGAATCTTTCCTGATGTAACCCCAAAGACACACTTTTTTGGATTCAACCATACCTTATACTCTTCAAGCCTGTAGAAGATGGGTCCCAAGACTTGTATGTGCTCACTCCTTTTCTTTGAATTTTCCAAAATATCATCCACATAGTCTTCAACTATTTTGTGGATCATGTCATGAAAGATGAGGGTCATTGATGTTTGATAGGTTGCTTCTACATTCTTCAACCCAAACGACATCATGTTCTAGCAATATGTTCCCCACAGACAAGTGAATGTATTTTTGTGTTAATCCTCCTTGGCGATCATGATTTAATTGTAGCCTGAAAAACCATCCATGAGTGATAGAATTTCATTCCCAACTGTTAGGTCCACTATGATGTCAATGTTAGGAAGAGGGAAATCATCCTTTAGGCATGCTTTTTTCAAGTCTCTGAAATCAATGCAAATTTTGATGCCTCCAGTGGGTTTGGAGACTGGTACCAAGTTTGAAACCCACTTAGGATAATCTATGGGTCAGATGAATCCAACATCAAGAAGCTTTTGTAACTCAAGTTTGACCAAGAGTGCTATCTGAGGGTGCATCTTCCTTAACTTATGCTTTAATCGGCTTGGTTTCAATATAGACTCAGATGATGCACAACTATTTAGATCAAGCCCTAGCATATCCATGTATGACCATGCAAAGTTAGCTCTTTTCTCTTTTAGGAATACTGCTAGGTTCTTTTGTTCTTCATCCAACAAGGATTCGACGTAGAAAGTGATCTTGGGTGCTTCTTTCGTTCCCATGTTGACTAGAGTAGCCTTCTTTGCTAAGACTATTAATTCTTTATGGATGCATCATACTAAGGGGGATTGAATCCCCATCTTTGGGACCAAAGAGGTTCTCATCCCTCATGTGTCCTTTTATTTTACTATTTTAGATCGTAGAGTGTCACGTGTGGTTTTCACTCTCAAAGATCCGGGTAAGTTAGCTGTTGCATGTCATCACCTTAGACTAAAGGATTCAATCGCTCCCATAGTACAATCTCTCTTGTGTCGAGCTTTATGTCAAAACCTTCTTTGTGATCCTAATTCATGGTAAGTTGTTATAGAGTCCCATGAGTTCTAAGATCACTTCATCATTTTTAACAAATCTAGAATTGGTGGTCCTTGTTGGTCCAAGTCAATGAGTTGTGGGTATACTAGGCATATTTCATTTGGTCAGTCGCTTGGGGTGAAGGATGATGCAAATATAATGAAGAGAGAGTTATTCTCAAATAGCCTAGAAACATTGAGGGGGAAGTCATCTAGGGTAGTATCACACAATGTTGGTAACCAAGAGGAAACCTCAACCCGTTTAGCAGAAGTACCTTTGCCAATAAGGGTAACCTTGCTAGTAGTACAACCTAGGCCAAGATTATTTGGATATTTCTCAAGAATGATAGGTTCTAGAAAATAATTATCATTTTGTCCCAGTTTCTCATTCTTGGTATACCCCATTCCCTTCACTAGCTATAAGCCTTTGTTGTCATCTTCCATGGGAAGAATGGGGATGGGTCGTTCATCTTGATAGAGTAGTTTAGAGATATCCTCCTCATTGGCATCTTCTTTGTTTAGGTCCCCCCACTTGGTGAAGGTAGTAGCTACCATCTTGATAGTTTCAGGGATGCTCTTGGTGCTAGGTGTGGGTTTCCCATGAGATTTGGGAGAAAGAGGTAGTTCTCCCAACACAAAAGTATCCTTCGTTAACTTATAGTTTCCACAACCATCATCTAGGATCACTGCTTTGATGTCAGGTATGTTTTGCACAATGGGTGTTTTCATTTCTAAGGTAGATGCAAAGGATGATGGGTCAACAAATGAGGTAGAAGGTGTAGGCCCTTCGTCATTCTTGGGTATTTGGGGGATCTTATAGAACTTGGCCTCAAGATTCTTGCAGTAGTAAAAATCCCCAGGATCTCCATCGATGGTAACTTCTCTACTCTCAAAAGGAAACTTTACACATTGATGGTAGACTGAAGCTACAACTTTTAGGGCATGGATCTAGGGTCGACCAAGCAGGATGTAGGGAAGATCAAGGTATAACACTTGGCATATGTTTTCTGTGATGATGGGGCCCACTTGGATGGGTAGTGTGATGATGCCTTGTGATACCTGTTCTTGGTCATCATATGATTTGATGGTAGTGCTCTTTGTTTTCTTAATATTATCCTCTAAATAGCCCATATTTTTGATCAACTGAAGGGTGCAAATGTTCAGACCAACACCTCCATCTACTAAGACTCTTTTAAACTTATTCTTATGAATGATGACCTAAAGGTGTAAAGCACGATTATGAGATGGTTGTGATGGTAGGTCTTGCTTTGAGAAGGTGAGAAGATGATTAGTGATATGCCCTACCATAGCTTGAAATTTTTTGGTATCTATATCCTCAGGGATGGATGACGCAGATAGAGCGTTCTCTAAGATTTCCCTATGCACGGGGGATAGCCTCAATAACTTTCTAAGATAGAAATCTGTGTCGGGGTCTTCTTAAGCTGATCTAGGAGATTGTACTTGCTAGTGCTTGTTGTTGGTTGAGTAGGATGTTCCCTAGATTGAGATGGGACTCCTTGGATGGTGAATTTTCCACATTGTGTGGTGACTCCACATTCCACACTAGGTCCTTTAATGGTGACAACGGTAATGACTCTATCATAGGAAGCAACCACATTGGAATAGGTATGTTGCACATTTGTGTAATCCTTAGCTTTCCCAATGTTGTTTCCTTTACTATGATCTGACATAAGGGTCTTTTATATCTTAAAATACTGATTATCGGCTGGTACCGAGCAACAGATATGGTGTCACTCTCTATAAAATCTTGGATACTATTTTTGAGTCGCATGCAGTTTGTTGTCTTGTGTCCTTTGATTTTGTGAAAATCACAAAGATCTTTTTCATTGTACGAGGGTGGTTTATCCTGCGGTTCTTGGTAGTTTTCAAAATTTGGAAGTGTTATCAAGTTTGACTCTACCAATTTCTTCATGATGGTCTCAATAGGTTCTGACAACTACGTATACTTGCGTTTCAAATAGTTTTTCTTGTTAGGTGTTCATCTTTATTGTGTTTCAGTGTTGTTGACCTAATTGTTTTGTGGTGGTGGTGTTTGTTGCATAGTTGGTTGAACATTAGCGATTTGATTTTTGTTTGGCCTAGGAGCACATAGGACCACCTTAGCATCTACCACTCCATTTGTTACATTTTTGTTCCTATCCTAGACCCGAGGCTTGTCATTTGAACTGGTTGATGGACAGTTGTCTTTGTAGGCTTGAGTATTTCCCTGTGAGATTAGAGCTCTCTCGATGTTAAGGGCCCTAGGAACAAGCTCATCATAAGATTTGATGCACTTCATTTTCAAGTGGAAGGATATATCTGGATGTAGATTTGCTATGATAATGCCCACTTGCTTCTACTCACTCTTTTCCTCCATCATTGCAAGAAATTGGTGAAAGATTCTCCCTTGTTTTGTTTGAGAGTATATAACTCTTCTTAGCTTATGTCCATGTCAAGATTAAAGGAGAAGTGATCTATGAATTTTTCAATGATTTCTTGGAAAGTTTTGATACCTGGAGGCAATTGAGAAAACCATTCCATGGCAAGACCTATTAAATTTTGCAAGAAAAGGCACATCAAATAGGACTCATTATAGGTGACCTCCATATACATGATGTTAAACTATTTGATATGGTTCACATGACTTCCTCTCCCTTTGTATTTATTGAATTTGGGGATTTTAAAATTGGGAGGGAACAATACCATTGCGATGTTTTGATCAAATGGATATGGGCATAGGTTATGTGTATGTGGTTTCTTCATTTTTCCTATCTGAATATCTTGCATGTTTCTTGTGTTAACACCTTGAGTTGTGACGCCATATTGTCTTGTGGGATTGGTGGAGGAACATATGTTACATATGATGGGATGGTGGATGAAGTGTACATGGGGTTTTGATATGATGGGGTGTTGTATGGTGTGTATGGTGGTGTAGGATATGATGATGATGGTGGAGGCATATATGTTCCTAATGTGTTTGGGTTGACAATGTTTTGTTGAGGGTTATAGTATAACCCCTGTTGTTGTTGTTGTGCGAGAAATTGTTGTTGTTGGGCATACTGTTGAGCTTGTTGCTTTTGTTGGGCTTGTTGTTGTTGTTGAGCTACTAGGGCTACTTGTTGTGCTGCTAAGGCTGCTTGATGTTGTTGTTGTTGTTGTTGGGCTGCTAAGGTTGCTTGTTGTTGTTGTTGTTGTGTGACTAAGGCTACTTGTTGTTGTTGTTGGGCTATTAAGGCTACTTGTTGTTGTTGTTGGACTGCTTGTTGATAAGCCTATTGTGCTTGTTGTAAATCTAGGGCATGTTCTTGCAATGCATGATCAATTAGTGGTTGGGACATCTGTGATGGGTTTTGGGTGTTGATGTTTGGTGCAGGTTGCATATTGTTGATGAGAGGTTGGGGATTCCCTTGATTCAAAATTCCTTGCAAGATAGTGGATTGAGGTGGAGGAATGTAAGTTTGAGGTCCTATTTGATTTTTCATGACTTGGGGGATGTACGATAAAGTGGACGATGGTGTCATTAAATATTGTGATGTTAAGGGCACATTAGGACCTTGGGTGCATTGATTGAAAGGATTCCCTTGACTGATGTTTTAGAGATTCCCTTGTGTTTGAGATGTGGTCAAGGTATTACCTTGGTTAATGGGGTTTGTGATCAAGGGATTGTTTTGATGTGGGTTGATGATGGATGGAAGAGATGTGTTTTGGGCAACCGTTGGGTTTGATGTATCAATGAGGGGATTGGATGAAGATGTTCCTTATCACATTAAAGGTTGATCTTGCATGAGGGCATTCCCTTTCCCTTTTGGGTCTACTTGTGATACTTGGTCCACACTACTTTGTGTGATGTTGGGAACACTTGTGGTACTCATGGGTATGGATGAAGATGGGTGTCCTTGATATGTTGAAGTTGTCGTGGAGTATTGGAGTGTAAGTGGTTTTTGTTGATGTAGAGGATTCTCAGGAATGGGGGGAATGCCAAATGTTGGTGTCTAGGTGGTAGTTTGAGGAGGATGGGTATCGGGGTACCCACAAGTGTGCTACTTTCAAATGGAAGAGTATGGCCAAAGTCCTTAGCAATTCTAGATGCAATACTAGGTGTTGGTGTTTGATTTAGCCCCAGTGATGGATTTGTTTGAATAGTGGATGAAGTAAAGCCTTGTGTTAATGATTGTGCAACAAAATATGGGGAATTGGGAACTATGTTCTCTAAGGATTGATGCTCCATGATTTCTTCCCTAGTTAGTCAAAATGGGTTATTCGTGAAATCTTCTACCTTAGATGGTCCTGATGGAGATGAGGGTTGTTGTGATGGGGTAACATGACTTCTTAGATCAAATTCTAAAGGATTAGGATCACTTGAGGTAAATGTGACTTTGTTTTTCTTCATGATTCTCTTGTGTTGTGATCTTGTTTTTAACATAAATTTTTGGTCATCTATGGGAGAGTTGTGTTGAGATTTGTAATGTTTGAACTCTCTAGTTGACTCAAATCTAGGTAAAAGGGATGCTCTAAGTCTTTTTGGAGCAATGGTTATAATGGGAGATGAAAAGATGAATGATGTGGAGAGTTATCTTTGCAAAAAATTTGGGACAACACTTTTGACTTAAGTTGGATGTTTTGATGTTTGGTTAAAGGATGTTTATGAACTTGAGAATCTTTAGGGTAGACTTGTGACCTTCAAGATAAATGAGTTCAATGATGATAACTAACTTAACCAAATGCATGGAAACATATTCATTTCACATACAAAGTAACTAAGTTAGGATTTGGGTTGATAGATGTCTAAGTCCAAACGTGTTGGTGTGTTTGAAAATTTTACAAAGTTTGGTGAAGTGAAATTTGGATTTTGATGAAGGGGCGGATGAAATGTTTGACCCAATGTTGACCTAGAGTGAACCTTTGTTTTCAAAGACCAAGGTGGTGAGAAACATGCTAGAACTCTAAAGTTTTCAATTCCTATGACCAATGTTTGAATTAAATGAGGGGTTCATATAGAGCATACATTTCTGGATTATTCAACAAGAAAAGTCTATAAAACCTTGTTGCCAACTTGTTACTGTTATGGTATTGTTTTAGGATACATCTTCTAATGTACTTTGAACTATGGTGTCTAAGTTTGAAATAGTGTTATGTAGATGTTCTCTTGGGGATTTTTATTTTGCGTAAGATCATTTAGAGAAGTTCAAGATCATGGCAAAGACCAACGTTTTGACTCTCAAAAAAGGCATACAATTCGGGATTATTCCTTGAAGCATGTATATAGAAGTTCCTTGTCAATCTAGTCATATTTTGATAAAGTGCCTCAAGGTGTTTTTTGATAGCTTTTGGACTATGATGCCTAAGTTTGAAGTGACGAGATTTAGACCTTCTCTGGGGAAATTTGATTTTGTGTGAGATCATTTAGAGAAGTTCAAGTTTACGAAAGTAAAGAGGATATTTATTGCCATGCAGGTGGTGGTAATATGGGCCTTCCAGCCACAATATCAGCTTGTTCCTCTTCTTTTTCTATGATGTATGTTGTGTTTCTCCATTGGGTTGGTGTTTCCTTTGTTTCAAAAGTGAAGCTTCTCAAACTACTAATTATATCGGTTTGTTCTCCTTCAATGAGTTCAAAGTTTGGTTGAATGATAGTGGGTGTAAGGTTGGGTTGTTCAACCAGAGTGATCGAATGCCAAATGATCATGTGGGGTTTAATTTGTAAATTTATCTTGGTTAAGTGGTTTTCTTTTTTACCAAAAACATTTTTCTTTCTTAAGTTAAAACTAAGTGTCTATGTCAAAAACATCATCAATTCCACAAATTCCATTTTGTGAAAAGGATGGAGTTAGGGGCATAGTTACCTAGGTTAACTTTGGGAAGCATGGATTGAGATGCAAACCAAAATATTTAGAAGTATCTAAGAATAAATTATTAGGACAAGCATCAATATCAAGGTTTTTTCAAAGGGTGTCCATACTTAGACCAAAGGGTTTGAAATCTTGAAAAGACTTGTTGATGTTTTTTTTCAATTGTTTTGGAATCAAGCAAGTGTTAAATTGACTCTCAAACATTTACAATCCTAGATAGATCAAGTATGTATTTTTTGGTAGGCCTACCAACCATCAGAAGAGATGATTAATCTGAGAAGATGAAATGGACAAATAGGCTATGTCAAGGAAATATAATGTCTTGAAATGCCAAGCAAAGGAGTCCATTCCCCATTTGCTTTATGCCTCAATCAAAAACCAGGCATGGTAAGTAACTTCTGGGAGTGGTGATACTCCCATGCACTACCTTGAAATACGTTTCAGAATTGGACTTGGTTAGCCACTACAACAAGGTTTTTAATGACCATATTTGGGATAGATTGGTGCCATACACATGACGATTCTACTCAATTAAGATACCTCCCAACCCTTAGAAATATCTAAGGGTTTTGACCCATCACAAGGATGCTAGGGGAAACATTCATCGGTATGGGACAACCACAACCAGCTGGTTAGTGACTTTCATCACTCCAAATTATTTATATAGCGAGCCAAATAAAAAACACCGCTTGGGTCATTCCATCTCACAAGTTGGGAGGCAGACCCTCTAAAGGTTACACATGTTTGAAGCATAAAAATCTTTTCATCACCCAATATTTTCAATAGGCGCGAGGGGAGAGGATACACGCTTCCAAGCAATAAAGATATACTTGTGTGTTTCTCT
>VDFB02177448.1:0-29465 GCA_007258455.2 Sequoia sempervirens | reverse complement strand
CAAGAACATGATATTTATAGTGGTTCGCCCAAAGATGGCTACATCCACTTTCAGGGATTATCTCTTTTATTAATTCTCAATTGAATTACATATTCAACCAACAAATGTATTTATAAAATAGTCTCAACTCCAATAATTGGAAAAATCCATCGAAATAGACAACTTCTAAATTAGTGAACACATGCCAATTAGAAGTCATTACAAAGAAGACAACCCTTTCGAATTTGTGAGAGTAACTTGCTAATTTGGGCTTCACTGAACCCAAAAGATCTCCCACTTGAAGTCCAAATATCTGCTCAGAGATATTTCTTCGCTGCAAGTTTATTGTCAAAGTTGGACAAGGCCGAGAGAAGCTCTATAGAATTCAAACTTCTCTCTAGGTATTACCTTCGTTAACATATTAGCTGGATTCAACTTCGTGTCAATTTTCTCCACCTGCAACATACCCTCTTCAATAACATGGTGAATAAAATGATATCGCAGCTCTATATGTTTTGTCCAATTGTGAAAGGTGAACTTCTTGGCCAAGTGAATAGCACTATTTCTATCACAAAACATCTTAAAAATTGATTTCTTACACCATAACTCACTTAACAACCACTGCAACCATATCATTTCCTTTGCTCCTTCAGTTAGAGCAATATATTCTACCTCTATAGAAGAAAGTGCAACCACCTGTTGCAACCAAGAAACCCAACTTATTGCTACCCTAGCAAAAGTAAACACATAACTAGTAGTAGAACACCATTTATCCAGATCTCCAGCGATATTCGAATCAACATAATCTCATAGGTGAGTTTACTTACCACCAAAACATAAAAAATGATCAGAAGTACCTTTCAAATACCTGAAGAGCCACTGTACTACTTGCCAATGTGGTTTACCCAGATTACTCAAAAATCTACTCACAACTCCCACTGCATGAGCAATATCTGGACAAGTACAAGTCATGGCATACATGAGACTGCCAACTGTTGATGAATATGGAACACTCTTCATGTGTTCTTGATCCTCTTTTGTTTTAGGGCACATAACTAAGGATAACCGAAAATAATCAACCAAAGGAGTACTAACGGATTTGGCATTCTTCATATTCAATCTAGATCTAATATTTAAGAATATATTTTTCTTGAGATAATCTAATTTCTCTCTTATTTCTATCCCTGATTATATTCATCCTAGGAATCCTCTTTGTTGCCCCTAAATCCTTCATGGAAAATCGTTGAAATAAATGTTGCTTCAACTCACAAACAATCCTCACACTAGTTCCAACAACCAACATATCATCAACATAAAGTATTAAAAGAATAAAAAACTCACCATTAGCAAGCTTTTTGTAATAAACACACGGGTCTGATTCACAACAAGTGAAATGTTGTTGAGTCATGAAGATATCAAACTTGAGATACCACTGCCTTGGGGCTTGCTTAAGCCCATACAAACTCTACTTCAATCTGCAATATAAATGTTCTTGATCCTATTGTCTAAAACCTCCAGGCCACTCCATGTATAATTTATTTTCAATATCTCAATGAAGAAAAACTACTTTGACATCTAATTGCTCAAGTTCAAGATCCCAAATAGCTATCAAGCCTAACACTGCTCGAATGGTGTTCATTTTCATAACTGGTGAAAATATCTTATTGAAATCAATGCATTTTTCTTGAGAAAAACAATTCACAACCAATCTGGCCTTGTAACATTTATGACCTCCATCTTCCTCTTTCACATGATATACCCATTTATTCTTCAATGGTTTATGATTTGGTGGAAGAGGAACCAAATCCCAAGTCTCATTTGTGTTGCTTTCTCTTCTGGATAGATCTCCTTAATTGAGGACCCATTTCTGGCTACAAATTACCCTGATTTTCTACATTTTCTTCATTACTCTACCTCTCTATATCTCCCTGTGGCAGTGAACTTATACTCTTTCTGGACTCCAAATTCCATTCATTTAAATTCTGAAAATTAGTTTGTAAATTAACTCCAATATGTCAAATGCCTATGGCAATAAATTTCCCTGAGCCTATCCAAGAGTTGGGAGAGGTCGTGCACCAAGTGAAGGCTACATATTAACTGGTAAAGGTTGCGATGGACAAAAGACATGTTGAGTTGGAAATATAGAGGAAGGCGTGTGATTAAATGGAGGCAACGAACTAGTGAATGAAGGTGTCATATTCACATTGAGAGGCTATTCAAGCTAATTAAAGGAGGCTTCGGATTAGTTAAGGGAGGCGTATTGCCTTATATAGGTAGCACTCTAACTTTTGAAGGTTGTGCATCATGTTCTAGAGGCTGCATTTGAACTTGTGATGGGTGTGTATTAACATGAGAAGGTTGCTCAAATAATGTTGATGGAAGCAATGAAAATGCTAAGGGTTTGGTATTAACACTGTAAGAAGGTTGTGTAATAGTATAAATAGGGGAACCAATAGTTGAAGGCAGAGAGCTTGGAGAAATTATTAAGGCTGGGAAAAATAAACAAAAGTTTTCTTGACACGACCATTATCAAATAAATGAACATCAAAATATTCATATGAAGATGTGTCCTAAGACTGCAAACTTGGAAAAAATTTCTCATTAAACAGGACATCCCAAATGCGAACAATCTTTTTGGTGATGGGATCCCACAACTTGAAACCAAATTGATCTTCTCCATAGCTAAGAAAAATACACGTCTTTGATTTGAAATCAAGTTTCATTCACCGCTCCTTGGGAATATGCACAAACGCTTCACAACCAAACACCCGCAAATGGTGATATGCAATTCTTTTCCCAATCCATCTCTCCTCTGGAATATCAAAATCTAAATGAGATGAAGGAGCATGGTTGATTAAATATGTACAACAGTATTACATGCATCTTCCCAAAACTATTTTCCCAAACTGGCATTAGAGAGCATACAACGAGCTCTCTCAAGAATCGTCTGATCCAACCTCTCAGTTACACCATTTTCCTAAGGGGTGAATGGGACCACCTTTATTCTACGAATGTCGTTGTCTGCACAAAAATTGTAAAAGTCTGAGGAGAAAAATTCTCCCCCATTATCAATTTTAAGACATTTAATTTTATGCCCTATATGGTTTTCAACAAGAGCCTTAAAAGTTTTAAAATTTGAAAAAACTTTTGATTTTCTATTTAACATGTAAATCAAAACTTTGTGAGTGTAATCATCAAGGAAAGTAACAAAGTAATTTGCACCTCCAAAAGACGTTACCTCAGTGGGACTGAAAACGTCTGAATGCACAAGTTCCAAAGGATTGGTTTTCTGATCATGATTTGTCCTCAAGAAGCTGGCCCAACTCTATTTTTCACAAAGGCAATGCTCGCATAACTCCAAATCCACCGATTTTAAGCTGGGAAGTTGATCTTGTTGAAGCATAACTTCAAGCCCTTTCTTGCTCATGTGCCTGAGCCTCTTGTGCCAAATTTCTGAATTGTTGTCCATAACTATCATGGCAATGCCCACTTCACCATGGCATTCTAAAATGTAAAGATTACCCAAGTTCTTTCCCTTTGCAAGCACTAAAACTCCCTTGGTTACTTTCTAATTGTCTAAAGAAAATTTAACATTACACCCAAAAGCAATAAGCTGGATGACAGAAATTAAATTTTGTTTTGAAACAAAAGAACATATGTAACATTCTTCAAAATCCATTGATTTCCATTTTTCAAATTCAAAATTATATCACCCTTACCAATGATTTGCATTCCTTATTGTCACCACGAAAAACCTTACCGAATGGACCTTCTTTGAAATTTTGAAAAGCTTATCAGCATGAAGTAGCATGGAAAGAAGCACCAGAATCAAGGACCCACGAATCGACAGTCGTGTCTCCAACAACCAAGACCAAAACATAATCATTTTTTTCAGCTACAATCTTCTGCCTTTTTTATAATTCCAACAATTTTGCTTTGTGTGGCCTGGTTTGCCACAAAACCAACAGGCATCATTCCTTCCTCTGGACTTCGATCTGTGTAGATTTCAACCTTCTTCCATTATTATTATTTTTGCTCTTTTTGTACTTCTACCTCTATTACCAGTACTTACAGTGATAAATGCCTTGCTAGATGAGGGTTCTTGATTTTTTCTCTACATGTCTTCGCTCAGAAGAGTGGCTGCAACATCATCGAATTTCAATTTTCTTTTGGTGGCCACCGAAGTGCTCACTGCTATCACCACTCCTTCCCAACTATTCAGTAAAGAACACAATAATAAAATTGCTTTGATCTCATCATCCAAATTATTTCCCATAGAAATCAACTGGGTGACTAATGTATTAAATTCATTTAAATGATTAGACATAATCCCTCCTCCCTACATTTTCAAATTATAGAGCTTTTTCATAATGAATACCTTATTCGAAGTTGATGCCATCTCATACATTGAAGAGAGTTTCTCCCACAACTCTTGCGTTGTCTTCTCAGTTGAGACATTAAATAAAACATTACTAGACAACAAAAGGAAAATGGTAGCTCTTACCGTTTTGTCCAGTTTCTCCTAATCTTCATCTGATAAAGAACCTTGCCCTTTGGTTTTTCCAGCCAATGCATTTGAGAGATCTTGCTTGATGAGCAACAACTCCATCTGCACCTTCCATAGACCGAAGTTCTGACCTACAAAATTTTCAATCTTCCATTTGTCTGCATCTTCCATGGCTCCAGAAATTCTTCACCGATTTCCAGCACCATGTTTCTCCACCAAGCTCTGATCTACCAATTGTTGATTACAATTGTAGAAGCAAATGAAAAGAAATTGCAGAAAAGGACCAAAAATTAAAACATTAAAAATAACACAGAACAAGAACACGATATTTATAATGGTTCACCCAAGGATGGCTATGTCCACTTTCAAGGATTATCTCTTTTATTAATTCTCAATTGAATTGCATATTCAACTAGCAATTGTATTTATAAAACTGTCTCAACTCCAAAGATTGGAAAAATCCATTGAAATAGACAACTTCTAAATTAGCAAACACATGCCAATTAGAAGTCATTACAAATAAGGCAACCATTTCAAATTTGTGAGAGTAACTTGCTAATTTGGGCTTCACTAAACCCAACATTCTTCTCTGCCAACTATAGTAAAAATCAGCCATTTTATTTTGTTTCCCATAGCAGCTAGAAAGAAATAAAACAATAAAAAATGTTATGGGAAGAAGTAAAACTTACATAATTCAACCATGGGATTAAGAAAGCTTATACAGGAAAAGTTGAAAGCATAGGAAACTAGGAACATGGCTCGAATACAATTAAAATTGAGTTTTCCCATCACCCATTTCCTTTTACAATGATAAGTGTCATCCCCCATTTGACTATGGAGAGCGCAGAAGTAGTAAATGCAGCAAGCAAAGACAAGTCCCAAAGACACTGAAGAAACCCTTTTCTAATTCAAACAAGCCTAGAATGGGAAATATTGAGAGAGGATAAGATAAAATCTGGGAATTAGCACATAAATTATAGTAAAATAAAATAAAATTGTGTGTTAAATGCATTAAAGTAAGTTCAAAAGATAATGAACTTGGAAGTTGCTTCAAAATAATAATAAAAATTTCTCTTGAATTTATTCAAACAAGATGTAGACCATTCTTTTATCTCTTTAATATTTAATTCAATTAAATAACAAAAAAATATTTTTGTTTTTATTTTTATAAAAGGTAAAAAGAGGTTTTTGAAAGGGTTCTAAATGTTTTACATTGGTCATAAAAAAATATAGCAATAAATACTAGCACCCATATAAATGACCACATAAAAGATCAATTAGCCTTAATGTTAAAAGCAAACATCAGCACCCATAAAATTGTTCATTAGGAACAAAAATACTAACTAGAGGCCTATGGATATAAAAAAGAAACACGCTAAATCATGGCAATTTGAAGCAAAATCACTCCAAAGATATTTAAATATGGCCACCAATCCTAACCATAGAATTGTTTGATTCGTCATTGAAAAAATTCCCTTTTTTATTGTGGCTCTTATATAATGAGACCTCTCATTCATAAGCATGTTCATTTTTTCCTTGTCTTTGGAGAGTGAAAATAGTGAGTACCAGTCATATCCATATCAACTAAATTCTACACCCAACTAGCCATCTTTGAACCCCTCCCATAGATTCAAGATGAACTTACCACAAGGGATAATTATTGTTAGGGACATCCAAAGAATAACCACCATCCACAACACCACTCACCATGGGCACAAACTCAAAAGGTTGAGCAAGGGGATTTGTATTTTTTCCTTCTAGGAGTATTGTCTCCTTGTATTCTTGAGACAACAAACAAAAAAGTGGTTGGCCTTGTCATATTTTTTGCGCATGATTAAGGAATATTCATAGAAATTCTCCTACCTCTATTTTTCAAATTTAGAAGACAAAAATATAGTAGATGGAAGTACCAAATCCATCTTAGCATATACACAAAATTTGGCAAACACCAAATGTTTCCTAGATTTAGTCATTGAATCAATAGTGATGATTCGATTGATAGTGTTAAAAATATCCTTCAATAACTCATCCTCTTAATATTCTAGTGGTAAGCACAAGAACCCTATTGTTACTTTCTTTCTCAAGATTGAAAACCACTTCTCATTCTTTTAGGAAGAGACACGGCTTATCCAAAAACCATGAACCATCTAAGAGGATCTAAACACTATAATCATAGCTAAAAAATAAAATAATTATAAAGGAAAATAAAATAATTATGAAATATTTTTTTAGTAATTAAAATAAAGTAAAATTGTGTTTCTATTATGTCCAATGTTTATGTTAGGGTGCATTTTTTTTTGTAATTCCCCCCTTTTGTATTATTGCGACCCATCTTCTAGGGTCACTTTCAATGATAAAATAAACAAATTAATTAATTATATTATTTTATCATTGAAACACTATTGGTTGACAATATTTCATGTTAAATTAAAGACATGAAATTTCCATAGTCCATAATGATAACTTGTAGGATTCTAGCTTAAATTTTGTGAGCATTTTTTTTTTCTCTTCGTCAACGTTTCAAATCACACTACATGATGCATCATCTAGGCAATAAGAAAAATGTTTCACATGTTGCTCTTTTTAATTTTTCATCACAATTAAAATAAAGCTTAAATTTTTTGTATACTTTGTTGAGTGTTAACTAATGGAGCCTAAAAAAATATTATTGATCAAATAGATTGATGGAAAAAATGTTGAATATCTTTTCAAACATTTGTCATTATATTACCATGACTATTACTTTTGGCAATTGTTAGGTTTCAAAGCTATGGTTATTGTTTGCTATTGTCTAGCATTTTAGAAGTCATGAGATGAGTGACATGGGGACAAGTAGATTGTGAAGAAAGACAATGTGAGTGTGTCATCGTAAAGTAAGAGATTCTCAAATGCATCTCCATTAGACCAACACACTTTATTTTCCTTCTTCATCACCAACTATTGACATTCACCCTTCCTCAATAATGGTAAAAGGAATACTTTAACATGTTTTGTTGTGTAGTAATGAGTTTTCCATAGTCTATGAAGATAACAATAAGTTCTTTTAGATTTAATTGTGTATAATTTTTTATAGATCAACACATTTTGGATCATCTTGATGATGGATCACTAATTGCGATTTGAAACATATTGATGTAGAAAAACATGCACAATTGAATCTAAAGTTCTTACTAATATGATTTGTTTTTCTTATTTGACTAGGTCATTATTTAAGACCTTGATAGTTTGTGATTAAGTAACATTAATTTTTTATTATCTCTTACAAATATTGACAATAATCAACTTACACAATTACTAAATATAGTTGTTTCAAACAATTACTATGTTGCATTAATCTACACCTTACGTATGTTAATTTTACAAAATAAATTGGTTGTTATACTAAATAATATATTGTCATAATTATAATTTTTTTGTTAGAAATAAATAAATAAAATTGTATAAAGTCTGGACATTTTTATGGAACACTATATTCACACTTAAGTTGTTTAAATGAATAGGCATCTAAGAATAGATGACTATCACATGTGTATATTAACTAGCACTATTACCTAAAGGAAGTTCAAGGTTTACGTGATAGAAAACTATATGTATGCTAATATGTTAGAGAGTAGTGTTTGTGCATGGGTGTGTATGGATGTCATGTGCTGCAAATTTCAGTTGCATGCGGCTAAATTAAAAGATTAATAAAAAGTGCTAAATAATGGAATGAAATAAACTTAGACAAATATAGATTTTTTCATTAAAGAAATTAAGTATTATCTTATTTTGAAATATTTGCATTTAAAACAAAAAGCAATGCACATGAAAAAGGAAAGTTATAATCAAATTGGCAAAAAACATTGCAAATGGAAATAGAATGTTTTCATCCAGTTGGAAAATGAATATTTATCTAGCTTTTACATGATAAGTGGGATTTTGGAGGCTTTTACCATTAAATGGTAGCTGATTTACCATTAAATGACAACTGAAACTTGTTTTTTCCAATCACTCAACAAGAGACGTGAGACTTATTTCAGGGTCAAATCTCACACTATATGTAGTCTATCAGCGAATAAATTAAAATTTTATACAATCATAATAATTTTAAAAAACTGAACAATATGAAGCTGATATAAGAGATAAAACTTCTTAGTGAACGAGAATATTAATAATTATTTTTAAAATCATTTTAATTAAACAGTTTGCCTATTTACTTTTTAAAAATAAATATACAATTTTAGGAGAAAAAGTTATAACATAGATATAACCACTAATCACTAATTAAAAATCCTCGTTACAATAATATATTATATGCTTCACTCTAAAATTTAGTACACCCAACTATCCTATTTAGCTTTTTTCAAAGTCAAGCAGGATTTTACAGTGGGTCCATTCACAGAAAAGAATGCACGAGAGTTCTGTCGACTATCCTGCTTCCATCATAAGTGCTGTCAAGATATCTTCAGTTTGCATCCCCATATTACAACTGTATGTAGATGCTACACCCCACGTAGCATCACCGATATTATCATCTAACACGTCGTTAAATTCAATCGGCAAATGACGTTGGCCATAGGGAATATATAGCGCAGTCTTCTATGGCTAACATATAACGCAATCTTCGATCCCGGAAGCACCGTTGAAGGACGGAATTCGACATAAGTATCTGAAGAACACCGGGTTGTGAGCAGTGAGAAAGAAAAGCGGCGAAAAACGAGGTTGAAGACAGACATGAGTGAGGCAGAGGGCCAGGCACAAGCTAGGAGGGGCGATCATGAATCGGAAGCCATCACGTACGGAGACGTGTTCAAAACGAGGGGGAATTTGGCGAGGCAGCCCATCAGTCCAGGCGACGCAGCGCTGATGCAGAGCGCAGAGACGAAGGCTTTGGGGCAGACGCAGAAAGGCGGCGTGGCGGCGCGCATGGAGGCGGCGGCTCAGGCGAACGAGAGGGCGGGCGTGGTGGACAAGGGCGACGACACTATTGCGGCGGCGGAAGGAATGACCGTGACGGAGACTGTCGTCCCCGGCAGGACGGTGAGGGTGGAGTATGTGGGTGGACAGCTCGTTTCGTCTGATGTTCAGCCGTCCCCCGCCCCTTATGCAGCCGCATCTGCCGCCTATATCACCATCGGAGAGGCGTTGGAGGCAGCAGCGCTGAGTACATGGGATAAGCCCGTCGAACAAAGCGACGCCGCCGCAATTCAATCGGCGGAGCGACGAGCGACGGGTACCCCTGAAATGCTACCCGGCGGCGTTGCCTCCGCAGCTCAGTCGGCTGCCAATATCAATCCTCGTCTGCCTTATGAGGAGCGAACCACGATCGCCGATATTCTCTTTGTGAACACCTAAACTACACCTTAATTTTTGTGTTTTAACCCACTTGATTTGAGCTAGCCTTATGACCATAAAATTGTATTTTGAATGCAGACTGCGTCGGAGGATCTTCCTGCTGACAAAGCTGTGATAATGGAAGACGCGCAGAAGATAAAGGAAAGCGAGGCGAGGCAGAGCGTGAGCGGAGAAGTGTTTCCAGGTGGCGTGGGAGATGCCATGGAAGCCGCCGCCCGAATGAATGAGCGAGACGGCCTCGACGTTCCTCGCTAGTCCATTTTTTTTTAACATTTTATGTGTTTATGTTTATATTTTCCCTGCTACTGCTCCTGCACGGTCTAAGCAGATTGTTGTTGTGAATGTAAGCTTTCCGAATGGGTTTTGGACAAAAGATATGGTACTAGCATTAACTATTGTATCAATCGCCATTTGAAGCTGGGAATCCGGGTTCAGTAAAGTTGCGCAAATTTCCAAATGTGTAATGTACGGAGTCAATCCGCAGAGCTCCGAAAGCAGTCCTTGGAGTGCGAAGTCCGTGTACACCGTTCCATATAACGTTTTTGACAGGAAGTTTGAGCAACTTTAGTCTGTGTTAAATTAAAGAGTTGAGGTTGAGTCACAGCAATGTGTTATAAATAGTTCGAGGTTGACTGACTTGAACTGAGAAGCTGAGTAATATGTTGTTTACCTATTTTGAATGAAACCTTTGGGTGTGTGTTTTGTTATCAATGTTTTATATTATGTTAGGGGAGAGGAGCGGGGTCCAATAGTGGGGATAGAAGTATTCCTTAGTAGGCCCCATAGTGGAGCACCTTAATATCCAATTACAAAACACTTTGGGTCCAATAGTGGGGATAGAAGTATTCCTTAGTAGGCCCCATAGTGGAGCACCTTAATATCTAATTACAAAACACTTTTTATCCATAGCATGTTGATGTGGCCTTAAAACAAAATATAGAAGCATGTGAGTTGCCAAATAAATTATTGTATGATTTGAAATTTCTATATAAGATTTTGAGAAACGCGAAGTTACGGTGTTTCACTATGGGCCCCTCTCCCCTAATCAAGATGAGGATTTTAGAGATTTGAGTGTTTATCAATATTTCAGATTGTATGTCATAATGATCCATTAAGATACAAGAAATATAGTTTAGAGTTTGCCCTTTCGAGACAAATCATGTAATTTCGTTTATTGATTAGTGTATCTTATGTTTAAGAAAGTGTAGTTTTTTATAAAGTATCATAATCTAATTAATTACGATTAATGTAAGTTGAGATTGAAATTCATGTTTATAACTATTTAATAATTTTATATTGAATATATCAGATTGTTAAGAAATTGGATTTGAGTGTACCCAAATAATTAAAATACAGATTGGTAAGAAATTGTTAAGAAATTGGATTTGAGTGTACCCAAATAATTAAAATACAGATTGGTAAGAAATTGTTAAGAAATTGGATTTTTGGATTTGAGTGTACCCAAATAATTAAAATACAGATTGTTAAGAAATTGTTAAGAAATTGGATTTGAGTGTATCCAAACAAGTAAAATACAATATTTTTAAAATTCATAAATATAAAGTTGAAAGTATGAAAAGAATAAATTGGAAGTGTGAATAGTATAAATATCCTTATAATGATCTCTAGCAAACTTTTTTGGGCACGTCGATGTGTATAAGATATTTAGTAAAATCTTTTTGGGGCTTTGTTCCCACGGCATTCCTTCTTTTTGTGGATTTTGTTATACATTTGTGGATTATTTTTGAAAGGATGTGTTATTCCTTCGTGGATTATTTTAACTTTGGTACTTTTAAAGTAGAAATGAAAGAAATAAAAGAAAAAAAATAAAGAAATCGAAAGGCACTGTATATTATAATATTTTTAAAATTTATAAATATAATATTAAAAACTGAGCACTTCAAATCAGATATCGCATACTAAATATCTCATATGCTTTGAATGCCATAAATTTGCTTTTAATGCAGTCTGTAGTTGGCATACGCATTTATGCATTGCACTGTACATCACCGCCCATTGCAACTAAACGAAGTTAATGTGAGCACTTCAAAGCTCTTTAATGTTGCTGCAGAAGACCTCATTATAAAGGAAAAACAATCTCTGGGGTTGTCACAAAATGGGCACCCGAGGATGCTTATCATTATGGTGATGCTTATCTAAGTAATTTAACTGGGGATGTTCTTTCCCCATTGTTCAATCTGGAACAGTTGGAGCACTTTGATCCTAGCTAGAATGACTTCTTTGGAGTTCCCATCCCTCTTGGATTGGGTAGAGCAGACTCAAGAGTTTGCGCTACTTGGACTTGTTGCACGCTGGGTTTAGTGGAGATATTCCCACAGACCTGGGGAACATGTCTACTTTGCACTACTTGGATCTATTTGGCTCCGGCTTTCTGAGAATGGTGGACATGCGGATGTGGATGAGAAACATGAACTATGACACACAATCGTGCATGGATCCCAATGTCATGAATTCCAAGCTGGTGATTAGCTCCTGCGGCCAGCTTGGCCCATTTGGGGCCATTGGTGTCAAGAGACTCCACATTGTCGGGATGATTAACAATGTGCCTAGAATGAAGTGCCTCATATGAATGCTGCCGAGGATGCCATCGTCCGCCCGCCCCGCTAGGGAGGTTATGCCAGGCATGATTATCGCTGACATGGAAGTTGCTGAAATCAATGGTACTCCTCAAATGGTAAGCTTTCCTTTTCCAAGACAAAAAAAAGTGACCACAAAAGACTTCATTAACTCAAGGCTTAGCTATTATACCATATAGAATTGTCTTGCATTTTTTCATTTGCCTTTGCTTTTGTCAATTGAAGGTCTGCCTAGTGTATGCATGATGCGAAACTTGCATATGTGGTATTTTTCTCATGGGTTTGTTTCAACTTTGTGTGGAATTGGATGTGATATCTATTTGATACTTAGCTCAAAGTTCGATGCCTTGTCTGATTTTAGTGTTTGTTCATAATTCACTGGGGTATCTTATTGGAACTCTAGGACAGAATTGAATGACCTATTATGTTCAATTTTTTCTTCCATTTCAATCCAGTTTTAGAGATTCATCACTTATGTTTTGTTCACTATCAATTTCAACACTTTTAATGTATACCATATACTAATTGGTATTTGAACCAAGGGCTTTCAATTATTCAACACAAAGCACATCCCAATGGACTTGTTTATGGTTTCAATTTTCGTTTCTTGTTCAATTTAAATATCTTCTTTATAGATTTGAATTTTGTTTCTTATTGTTTATCACTCTTATGTTGATCCCATTCTTTTAAAGTTCTTTTAAAGCTCTATATTTTTCACCCCTTCCCTGTATATTTTTTGTTTTCACTACACTATAAATTCCCTTTCCATTGCTCTATAAATTTCCCCTGCACTGCATTGTATAAAGTTATATATGTTTTGTCCTAAATTTGACACTTTGCACTGCCCAACTAAATCTTCATTAGATTTATGCCAAAAATCAGTTTGAGATAGCATTCTCTTATGGCAAGTCAAATCAAATCTCACTAAACTCAATATTTTCTTTCATGTTCCTAACAACTTTCTGTGGGGATCCTTTCACTTTAATTTCATCTACAAATGATTTATTTCTATAACTTAGTCCCATACGTAGAAAATGTGCAAGAATACCCATTCTTAAATACTTTTGTTACACATTTTTCAAACCTGAATTTCTACAAAGTCATAGGATCAAAGATGCAAGTGTTCATCCACACCTAACTAAAAATTGTATGAAAGACTTGTTGGTTGAAAAAAATGGTAGTTATAGACATGCTACTTGATTTAGCCTGCAGAAAAGCATATTTACTACTTATACATTCAACTTGGCCTGTGGGAGGTTCAAGCATACAATCCATGTAGTCATCCATAAGTCTCAGGAGTACAACCACTATCAATGTGAAGTTCGCATTTTGTAGTATATATCTATTTTTATTACTGTACTTTATGTTGGTAATGGCATAGTGTGATGGTTAAATTGTGGTGTTGTGGTTCTTCCCACCAAGGTTCAAACCCCTACTAGAGTGTCATTGTTGTGTGTTCAGGTTGGGGAAAGGGCCCGTACTGTGGTCTTACCAGTTCATGGCTTCAGCCAAAAGTGTTTACCCCCAATTTTTTTTTGTTTCAATTGTAGGTTATGCTTATATAAATGTCTCTATGTTATTCTCATACTTATCTTTTATATGGTGCTGAATAACTATTGTTACAAGTATTAAATACTGAAAAAATGTGTTTACAAATCAAAAAGAAAAACATGACTTCAAAAATATTAAATGACTAAAGAGAGGGTTTTAATAGAGGACCTTATTATGCATAACCTGTGCAGTACATTATTGGGATGTTCCTAACTAGTAAAGCAGTGAGGTTTTCATGAGAAAGCCCTAGGTTTAAATTTCCGTGTAGTGCAATCAGGGCTTATTTAGATGACATCGAGTGGTAAAGTGACGAGATTTTCCCTGCAAAATCCTGAGCTCAAATCTCCAAGCGGCATCATAAAATGTTTTACTTTGAATACAATACTGCAGTTAGCTTGCTTGTTGAAGCTTACGACCATAGTTACCAGGAGACACAGTGATACCATACCAGTATGGGAATGAGGATGCCAAACAAATTTGGATACACAAGTAAATGAATAAGGAGACAACTATATTTTATATGTAATTGTAATCACCAGAAATTGTGGGTACGGAGATGGATTTGTGGTCCATGTTTCTATAATAGAGTTTACTGGCAAACAAACAATGCCTGATATTTTCTTTTTATTATGCTTAAAACTTTATTAAGTTTTTAGTGTTATTAAATTTATTTTAGCGTAGTGTATATGCTATATATTTCGTTGTGTTCTTCACCAAAATAAATAAGGATCGTCTGTTCTAATTTATTGTGTACAATATTTTTTTCACTTCATTTATTTCTAATAAATATGATGTATTTAATACAATCTTTTATTGATTTTTGATTGTAAAGTTTTAAAATTATGATATATTATAGAAAGTTATATAAAATTAACTTATAAAACAAATTTGTTATAATTGTATATATTAGTTAAAAATCATGTAAAATAGAGTTGTATATATTAGTTATAATTGTATATGTTATAATTGAGAATGGTGAATCCATAATGAGTTTCCCATAAGAATTGATATTACTCATATTTTTGTGCAATCTTATTTTAGTACATGATTGATTGATTTTTGCACATGGTTGTACTTGAAGATATTTATTCACTCATTTAAAATCATGTTGGAGATTGTGTAAATGTAATCAAAAGAAATATGTTAGGATTATTGATAAAACATTTATAAGAGCATTCTAGCAATATTTATCAAAGTATTTTTGTAGCACATCTTACTAGCTTCATTGCACACTTGTTAACTATCTTCTATATTTTTCTCAAAGTTATAAAGTTGGCTCATTTGGAATAAACCTAAAGATGAGTTAGACCTCATGTTTTTCCAAATTACCCAAAGTTCTTCCCAAATACTACCTATCGTTACCACATTCAAACAATAGAAATGGAGGAAAATCCAATGTTAACCATAAATAGTGTATTGGTTCAATTCTACAAATTATGGTTTATATGGTTGAATTTGTCTCTTTTCCCAAGAATGAATAGTTGTTGGTCACAGAACTGTGTATATCTCTCTCTTTGTGCTTTATGTCTCACTCTATTTTTCCCTCTATCTCCTTACGCCCCCTTTCTCCCCCTCTATTGATATCCCTATATCTCCCTCTCTCTATTGTAAACATAACATGAGCCCATTGGTAATGGAGCATGATTATCTTCCTCATTCAAAGATTTTGTTTCAGTCGTGAATGGATCTTTGTAAGAGAATGCATAGTTGCTTTAATGTTATCACTTCTCCATTAAGACCTTTGTTACACAAACAACATCGCTAAATGACCTACCAATTGACTTCATTTACTATAAAATATATCGGCGTACTCATTGCACACTTTGGTACAATTGCTAGTTTCTATTTCTATATTTTTTCCACGCAAGTTTTGTGCGCTAACCAATCCACGCCTTTCATCATTTCTTTGTCTGCTCGTGAGAAGACAAAAGAAAGTAAAACAAATTAAATGCCATTAAACACCGCCCGTCTGCAAAAATCTCTGCCATGGCGACCACTCCTAAGATCTGTCATTTATTTCATGTCAAGTGCGGAAGTTGTGAGAGCTTTCATTTATCTGCGTTTCTTCCACGCGGTTTCATAGGCAAATTATTGTACGAGTTTAGTCATTTCTTGTCTCCATCACTCTAAGTTTTTGGTCATTTCTTCGGCTGACTGCTGTACAATTTAATTTAAAGCTTTACTTAGACCGGAAGAAACTGCGATGGTTCAGAAGCTACCATGCTTCAACCTTTTAAAAGCCGACAAAAGCAGTGATTACGGCATTAAGATCTGTTTGTGATTACAGGAAGAAACTAGGTACATGAGTGAACTAAAGTAGGCTAATAATCACTGCGCTAAGATCATCTTTGTAGATATTGTGACTAGAGCGGCATCTTTTTTCTAGAAATAAAGATAAGAGATTGAAAAGACCTGTTTTTTAATTGAATCAGTCTGGAAATGTTACGGCCGGTACAGAATGAAAGGAGGAAGAAAATATTAGAGCTGGACGTACGATCGGGGATACTCCGGCTTAGATCGTACTTTTTAATTTTGTCTTGTTGAAATAGGATACTTCGATGTAAATTAACAATTTATAATTTAACACAATTAATTTATTTTATCTAAGAAAAAATTAAGATAACATGAAGATAAACTCATTTATATTATTAGTAATTTCTAATTTAACATAAAAGTAATTTTAACTAGGAAAAATTCAAGATAATATGAAAATAAACTCATTTATAATATTAGCAATTTCTAATTTAACACAAAAGTAATTTATTTTATCTAAGAAAAAACAATTTAACTATTTATGCAATATTCTTAAAATTTGTAATATTATTATTAATATTATTATAATTTAGTAAAGAAGAGACAATATCAAAATAAGAATAGACTAGCACTTGCACTAGAGGGAGTGCAATGATTTCGCCGATTGTTTTTTATATTTGTGTCAGTCAAATTAAAATACATGTTTTTAAGTGATATTTTGCATGAAGTATGTTTCAAAATTTTTGTTAGTTCTTAATTTAGCAATTTAAATATTCTATTTCATTATTATAAATAAATTTATTTGAGTAAAATTAAAGTATGTTTGGTAACCTAATCTTAGGAAATAAAAAAAATCCTTTACACATAAATAGACGAGCATTGAGAAATGAATGGCATTGTACATTATAGTTCATGTTATGTTTGAACATGGAAGGATAATTTTACATTAATAAATAATTCATGTAGAAAATCTTTAAGAATAGGATAATGATGTAATATATATGTTCATGTTTATATTAAAGAACAGAGAAATGATGTAACATGTGTAGACATTCTTAGATTTTTAAGGAAAAGTATTGTACATGTATATGCAAATGCTTTCCATATTTCATAATTAGTAATATCAGATTCTCTGACAAGCTATAAACTGTATTGGTTTATCAACATTCATTTAAACTGCAATGCTCTCCATTTCATTCAATTTTTTAACATTGATTGTGCATAACACCACCATTTTCCTTTAAAACTTTAGGCCATAATATAACTTGCAACTAGAAAAAGTAAAATCCAAGTCTGGTGGATATCAATGGATTGTTCTTTTCATACTTTTTGAAAACCTATCATATTGGAATGCTGAGAATGATGTTCATGTTGGAACAGAGCCAGTGAGAAATGAGAAATTCAATCCATAAAAAACAAGTTAATCAAATTCAATCCATAAAAAACAAGTTAATCAAATTAGTTTATATTTTAATGGAGAACAGTTTAAAAGAAATTTTTGTAATGCACTTGATGTCTGTTGCATTTCCCCTGGCAGAAATGTAAATAGCACAAATCAAAACAACTCTTTTCAAAAAGGTTTCAAATGAAACCACATGTGAGTTTGGTAAATTAGTTGCAGACACAGAGACCAAGGAGTTACTATATTTCACAGACAAGCCAGAAATTCATGTCAGTGAATATATAAACTACAAAGTTTATATTTTTACTCCAGATATGTTACAATGTAGAATCTTACACCTACTTCTAAGAAACAAGGGTATTACAGTGTCTGTCTAACTTTGAATCACTGGAGTTTTCATCACAGTCAGTTTACAAAGAGTTTATCAGATTGGATGAAGATCTATTAACCCCATTGTTGGGAAAGAAGAAATACATACATATAAAGCCTTAGAGTTTTGGGAACAAATAAAGACCTTGAGAATGTCATTAGAATTCTCTTCTCGCTACCTAAAACAATATAATGCTTAAAACTAAAACAATAGAAAAACCAATCTCTGACTTTGATTTGGAGCTAGATATGTTTGCAGAAAATGCTGGTCTAAGTATAAATAATCCTGTGAATACAGATGTTGTATTATCTAATTTTAAAACCTGAAATTTTGAACAACACTTTTATATAAAGATTTCTGGACAATGAAGATTATAAATCACAACCGAACCTTGGGATATGTAGAAATGAAATGATACTAAGATAAAATGATGTAGGAGCATCCAAAGATAAACACACTACTACATGAAAAAAATGATTTCACAATTTATTTATTTTTTATTATGTTACCCTGTTTTGATGCATTTTTTATTTTGTTGAGTTTAGTTTCAGACTTACCTAGTTTTGAACTTGAAAAGGTTCTTTCATACTTTGTAAAATTTGGAATATTTTTTCATAGTCTCCCTTGATGCCTATTGAAGCCGTGTAGAAAGTTAGAGCCCTTCAACTTCTTTTAGTTTTTATCAAAAGGAAAAATAAAAATACTAAGAATGTGAGTCGATAGAGAAGAGGTGTGGAAACTTTGGAAGATTTCTTTATTAAAAAATAAAGATACAGAATAGAAGGGAGGCGCCATAAAGATATACAAAAGATGTGATTAAAAAAATAAAAAAAAAAAAAATTAGGTGTGGGCAGATTGAGCAGGAGAATTATAGAGAAAAGACAAAGATTAAAGGAAGAAGATAAAGCAATAGGCTGTAGGCTTTTAGGAGGAATTTAAAATGAAAATAGAGAATAGAAATAGATGGGGGAATGAAAATGAGGAAAAGAGAGAAAAACAAATAGTGAAAGAAGAGTAGAATAAAAGAATAAAATAAGACGAGGTTGCACATATACAGAAAAGAGAGGAAGATAACTAAAGGCTGTGTGAATATAACAGAGAATTATAGGAATCTGGAAAAAATAAAAACTAAAAGAAGAAGAGATAATAACAAGTGTGGGATAATAACAAGTGTGGGATATAGAGGAAACAGGGCACAAACAAAATTGGAAGTCTCCAGATTGAGTTGACTTCTTGAGAAATGAAAATAAATACCAATTTTACATATTTACTGGTGAAAATAAAATAAAATAAAAATTCTTTAATCTTTTAATCTTCCAAAATTCTGAAATAATTTGATGAATTCATTAACTCAAGACTGAATGAGTGAATGTGTGTGGAAATTGTATTCCTAAATTAAAATAAATTGGAAAATTGATTAGTTGCTTGATTTGATTGCTAGATAAGAGATTCAAAGTTCGCCTATACTATAAAGTTACATCAACTTACACATTAATCAATGTATAAGAAACTATTTTGTTTAAATGAACCCATAAAATAAGAGAAATGAACATAGATTTCATTTTCACAAGTACATTATTATACAGAATAAAAAGATCCATTATATCATCTCTGTTAAACAACATTAGCTCATACTTTTTTCTTGTACACTTTGTAGATGGAATATTATTTTGGTTATACCATACCGGATTCTCATTGTGTCAAAACTAATACCTCATTATAAGTATAGCGAAGCAAAGGGTACCGTATCAGTGGGGATATGAAATTGAAACATCCACTAAAGAAACTCCAACAAATAATCAGTCATCTTTTCCATGCCTCTCTACTTGAAAGTTGTTTTTCCTGGCATGAGACAACTTTCCCTACATTTAACAAATAACTAATAGAATTGTTTTTCATAGGGTTTAGATTTTGTTTATGGGAAGACCTTTGTAGAGGTGAAATTACTTATCAAAGCTCCAAGAATAACAACACGAGTTCAGGTAAAGGCCTTGGGAATGCACCTTCTATGCAACATTTTCAGGAATACTGTGCAACCTTACAAGTAGAGGCTGATTGTGAACCAAATTTTGAAGGAAGTTGCTAAAATGGCAAAGAGTTGTTTAAGGGTTCGGTTTTGGAGCTATGATTGAACCGGTGGATGAGAATTTCAATAAAGAATGGAAATTTGCAGCCCTTGTTCAAAAATTTGAAGGAAGAACCGAAGTTCGAAAGAAATTGTCAAAATGTCAAAGAGTTGCTTAAGAGCTCGGTGCTAGGGCCTTCGAAAGAGCCGTGGAATAAGAATTCAGAGAAAGATCAAAAGTTTGAAGGAAGGTGCAAAAATGTCAGAGAGTTGCTTAAGGGTTCAATTTTAGGGCCTGTGAATGAGTTGTGCTATGAAAATGTGAAGAAACCTATTGGAGATAGAGGCAAGAAGCATGGAAAAAATTCATTGATAAACATGTCAAGAAATATAGCATAATTTCAGCCAAGAAGTAAAAATCTCAGGGATTTAGACAATAATTTAGTTCAAAAGGCTGCATATATGCAGTTTCACATTCCAAAAATTAAAAATCAACGAAATTGCAGCAAGTGATTTACCTTCAAGAGTCTGGTCAAATTGTGTCATGGTGTGAATGATGCTGATGAGGAACAATGGGCGAAACCCTTCCACAATAGAATATTGGCAAATGAGATGACCATAAACCTATCCTCCCTTTAGTTTCACAATAAACAAAAGTACATCCGAAAAAATGGCAGTTTGAGGGTTGATTGTGTTCAATTTTATGTGGAGTTTTTACGAGTTTTGCTACAACTTTATTGCATAATGGTGGGCATGGTCATGGCGATTTTTCAGTGTTGTTGCAACAACAACATAATGTCGGTCATGGTTGTGGCAATATTTTTTGTGCTTTGTTGCATAAATAAAGATTAGAAAGATACCAAATTTTTAGTGATGCATTTTCGATTCTTCACCCAGTGAAATTTTTCCCGGTGAAATTATTTCAGGTGTGAGACAAATTCAGTGGGTTGTGCCCACAATAAATAGCCTATCAGCTAAATATATTAAAATGAGATGACCATATATTAAATCTCTTAGTACTTAGGGACTCCTCAAGCTCAAGAATGAAAAAAACACAATGTCACTACAGTTCAAAATACCATTGAAGGATTTTAAAAATAGTTTTCATTTTATCATTGATGCTTGTCTAAATAAATCTATCTTTGATATTTGTATGAAACTGTTCAATCCTTGTTAACAGATTCCATAATATGCCTATTTCCACAAGTCATGCATTTTTCTAACAGTATATAGGCTAGACATCATAGAAAATAGGATTTATAAATCTTAAAGAAAAGATGAAAAAAAAAGGAGAGATAATAATATTAACTTATACTTCATAAAAAATAAATAAATTACAGATACAAAAAATCCTTCAGATAAAAGTAACATAGCACCAAAAGTGGTAATGAAATCACTATATCCTCTTTCTCTATAATATAAAATCATCAACATTGAATGGACTTGCTTGTTAAATACATACAACTGCAACCAAATAAGGCAACAATTAATGGTAAAAGATAATCCAGTTCCACCCATTTTGTATGTTTCTTCAATACTGCAAAATAATTTGATTGTGAGAATGGCAAGTGTGGAAGGAGGATAATGGGTGAAGAGAGTGCTCACTACTCTCATTTTCCCCTCTTCTCACCAATTGCGAAGGAGAACATCTTTTCTCCCACAACCTTGCAAGATCTATGACCCGAGCAGAAGACGTGGCATTCTCTTAAAGACTAACTCATATCCTTTCTCTACATGCATAGCTCACGTTTTGGCCAATTGAGAGCTACACACCAAAGAGCAGTCTGTTATGGTCACACTTTTGCTGATGGGGGGCTTAAATTATCTTCTCTTACTACCTTTATTTGTGTTGAAGTTTTGAAAGTTGGTGGCCAGCTACAACTTTGATCTGATTTAGTTCTAGAGACATTTTCTTTCTATGGCTTCCCCAATGGTTTTTATATCTCGTTATCTGTTCTTCCTGGTATATTGTTGGTAATATGAAACAACCTACAAACCTTAACAACTATTGCCAAAACTTCTATAATAATATTACAGTTAGAAATAGAATAACATATGCAACAAAGGAGATAGTAATTGAAGTGCAGAAGAAAACTGTAACAAATGAAATATCTATCATTGATCAAGAAGAGTAGATAATAAAATGAACCCGGAAAAGAAAGAGGAATCATGTATATATACAAAATTCTGCAACATACCTGGACTTCCATCATTTCGGCTTGCTATCTTGATCGTTCTTCAGATTTTTGCAGCACTCCTGGAGGGGTTTTCACATTGTTTTGTATGAATGTAAAACAAAGATATCAAACTAATTTAAAACCATTTTTAAATCTACTTTAAATTTGCTTGAAAAAATGTCTACATACAATGAATGTAGTTATGCCAGCTGCATGTCATTTGAACAACAAATTCAAGCTGGAGAGTTTTTCCTTACTTTGAATTTTGTTTTTTGATGGATGCCATTGTAGACACCTCTCGACATAATTAAAATTTCATGCTTTAAATAAAAAGTGTAATATTAGAAAAGTGTAATGATGGGAGATATAAAATACTTTTATTTAAGGATTTTTGTTTTTAAAAAGACTTGTTGTTATTGTTAATTGACATGATTTGCGGTAGACAATAGATTAACATATTTGCTTATTTTACTTTATGTTTAATTAAATTAGTGAGTATTTTGGAAGTAATAGGTTACGTTAAATGTGTTGCTTTATGATGACTTTGGATGAGATAATTATGCCGCATTAATCTTTATTACCATGATTGTTGTCCTTTTTATAAGGGTTTTTAATAGGGTATCTTAAAGGTTGATGAGACAATTAAACTCTCTATTTAATCATGAGGAATGACTACGCCATAGATAGGCCATGTTGGATGATGAGTCACTCAAAGTCTGAATCAACTTCTTCATAGTCGATTGAGGAACTTTTACTTCTAGTGCCAATCTGGCGTAGTTCTGGCATAGTCCTCCTTAGTCCACTTCAATTCTATTTTTAGTTTCATTTTATAATTTGTGGTTGGTCGCCTTAAGTTTTGGCAGTTAACACCATATTAGAAGCTAATAAAGATATTTTATAAATATCCATATTTCGGTCTTAATTAGGAGTTAGATAATTTGCAATCAGAATTTTTGTAATCACTAGCAATACTTTGTTCTGCGTTCTACTTTTGATCAATGAGAAGGGAAGCAAGAAGTTAATCAATTCACTGTGCTAAAGGATCTTACCTGAGGAAGAACAGGGCCCGCTCAACCTTTGGAATGATCTTATGGTATTTTTGTTAAGTGTTGTTATTTTTTGATTCATTAATATTAAATCTGTAGTAGAAACTGATTTTGAATTGTTCAATCGTTGAAATTATCTTCTACCTTGGTAAATGTTAAAATCAGATAATTACTTATGTTTACAATTACGTTTCAAAGTTTCATTTTATTATGGTTAAGATCAAATTGTTAAAATGGTTAGATTTATTTATTATAAATGTTGAATTGAACCATTAGAATTGTTAGCGGGTTTCTTAGATAAATTAGATTTAGATGTTGTTCGAATCGGTTAAACTTGATGTTTGTTTATTGAGTTTCATTAAAGCAATGTTAATAATTTATGGAAAGATGGAGTTGAAGTCTATTCAAAATCTATTCATGGAGATTAGTCTTTATGCTTTTTAGAATAATCATCATTTTCCTGCAATTCATTCCTGTTCTTAAATTAGCGTTTACTTTCTACCAATTAAGTTATGGATTTCTTTTAAAGAAAAATAGAATTAATTTGAATTATGTGTTTAGATTAGGAATTAAAGTTATCATTAATTGTCTCCATGAATTGGTCTAAATCGAAGTCAATAAAGTCAGAATTAAGTCAACAGGATTTTAAATTAAAAGCTAAAATAGATTTAAATCTTAGGAATCAGTCGCTTTAGTTTAGCTCCTGAAGAGCTCCTGAAGAGATCCCGAGGTAGGAAAAATGATACCTAAAGTCACTGTTTACAGTACAAACCCCCCCAAAAGAATTTGTGACAACTATCCTTATCGCATATTGCTTTGAGACACACTTGGTTCGATAAAATAATTAATTAAATGATGCAAGTTGTGACATCAATGACTTTGCCCATCATGTAATATATATAAGCAGTTTAAATTTAAGAACAAAACTTGGAATCATGGTGTTTCTTTTTAAATAAAAGAATAAAATTTAAAATTATTGTTTCTTTTTACTCTAGGCATTCTATCATATCTATTAAAGAAAGAATCAATTAAAAATATATATTAATTTATGAGTTTTCTATTTAAATTATGTTATTGAAATGAAAACATCATTTATGAAAAAATATATATATTTATTTTAATTTATTTGCGTTGAAGGCATATCCAATTTGAAGTGAGCTTGATTTACTTTATCCATCCAACAACACATTCCAAAGGGGGTGGGAGATGTTTGGTTTCATCTAGATAGTCAATTTTTTTTTTAATTTCCATTCACTACTTGGGCCGGTGCATGAAGTTGGGTAGCAATTTCGTGGCCACTTTCTAAAAATGTTTGAAAACTCATAACGTGAGCACATTATAACACACTCATGTTATTGCACATTAAAAGAAAAAAGAAGTGAAAGTCTTGATTTTCACTTCAACTGTTTTCTTCTTCTGCCCGTAGCCAAAACCCCCAACTTTCGTGCTCGTGTTCTAGGAGGAGGTATTGGGCACAAATCTTCAACAAGAGTTGCCATTTCTTTGCAAGGATGGTGACACGACGATGAAGAGGTGAGAGAGGTAAGTATTGTTTTCTGTTTGTTTTGAATTTCTTAGTTTTAGGTTGATTTTGTTAGTTTTAGGTTATATTTGATTTTTTTTTTTTTGAATTTTTAGGAGATGCAAATGAACCCACAAACCCAACAAAATCCTCAACAAAGGCAACCAAATCTGAAGACAAAATCCTCAACAAGAAAATCAGCCTCAACAACAACCTCCTCCACCAATCATCAACACCCTCCACGGCACTCAACAAAATTTAATGAGTGAGATTGAGAACAACAAAAAAAAAATTGAGGATTTTATTAGTAGGTTGAGTGATCCAAATGGTTCAACCACAAAAATAATGACCCTCACAAATTCATTAAAATATATGTTAAAAAATGTAGATTCAATTAGCAAACAAATAACTAGATGACAAGATAGGAGGCAAGCGACTAGGGCATATTATGCGGATAAACTATCATATAAACAAGTAAATGATTTAAAAATTACAAAAGGTGATTTTTGATCATTATTCACTGACCCACACACAAATCAAAATCTTATCCTCAATGCAAAGAGGTTTCCTATTCATTGGTGCCACCATCAAGAGATTATGAACTATTTTTATGATAGGTGGTATATGGTCTTTGATGACCGACCGTGCAACAATTGTGAAGTCCCCCAGTATTTTCTTAGGAAACTATATAGTGAGTTCTTATTGAACAAAATCCCAAATTATTTTGATATGAGGGACTTCCAAGGGAGAGGTGGGTGATCGACTCAGGATAGGCTTGGTGCACAGCCGGATCCTACGCGAAAAGGGAGATGAACTCTCACTAGGCCGCCTCGTGAGCACGTTGTTATGCCTACCATCACGAAGGAGAGTGTTGACGTAGAGAGATTGCAGACGATCAACACTTTGACCCAAAGTGTCATCCATCATACTAGCCCTATTCTACAGAACCATCTAGGGGAGTCTTTGAGTGGTGGCCTTTGAATCCATGTGTGTCAATCTTGCAGGATGACTTGTTCATATGACCCCACCGACACTTGGGAGGCTGCTATGCAAGATCCGTATGCAGCTATAGAGATGGAGAGGGTGGCTGAAATTTTGCATGATGCGTATGGCATTGATACTCAAGTAAAAGTTAGCATGTTCATTGAATGCAATTTATTAAATTTCAATTTTGAAATGCAAGATTAACTAATTTATTTTTATGAATTTAATAAAATTGTAGGGTCACAGTGTTGAGACTGGATACACTGGCCCTCCACCTACTTATTTTTGCAGTACACTTATCGATGAGGTATGTAACTAGTAAACAATTATAAATTTATTACATGCTAATAGCATTGTTTTACGAATGGTATTTTAATATGTGATTTTGGATGTTGAACAAGGTAATATTGGAGGTTTCGAGGGAACACCTCCTAGTGCCAGTGGATTTACTCAAACTTACATGCAAGTAATAGAATAAAGAGTTTAACTAATGAATTGTACTTAATAGATTTTTGTAGTTTATATTCATATCATTGGTTACGTTGCATTGCATATCATTCAAACTCAAAGCATTACTTCACATTCCATAACTAATAACTAGATGTTGATAGATGACAAAATTTCAACTACAATATAGTTGTTTAGAAAGTCAACATAAGCAGTGATGCAATTTCTTCACATGGAGGCATGTGCTTGCAAAGGTGCACTTGCATGACAAACTATGGATGCTTGGAAAAAATCTATGAAACCATAATAGTAAGCAAGAGCATAGACAAGGAAATTAGTAGTTTGAAAAAATACTTCAAAGAAATGTGGTCTCATGGTGATGGAATTCCATTCCATCACCATGAGACCACATTTCTTAATTCCATCACCATGAGACCGCATTTTTTTGAGGAATTTCTTCAAAATAATCACCACCTTTTCTATGATACCAGGGTATGTGCAGGATCACCATGGAAAAAATAGGCCCTTATGGCAAAAATTCAAAAAATTAGAGTTAGGCAACTTGATGTAAAAAATTGAATAAGTTATCTATATTATTTCAAAAATATGTATGAATAGAAACTGTAGAAAATTGAATGTAGTTTCTAAACTACTAGGTTTGTTTTAAAAAAAGAAAATCTATTTGGTGAAAATTTGAAATTTCAATGTAGCAGTACTTAAATTTTAGGGAAAAAATAAGTAGGTGTCTGTTTGACCACCCTAATCACAATAAAATGATAAAAAAAATTATAAGCTTTTAGATATAAGTAGAGGACCCATGACCTGATGTGATGCATATTTTTTTGTAATTTTTTTCCAAAGAAATAATTAGTTATGAATTTTTTATTACAACTTTTAAAAAATATAAAAAACTCATGTCTGACCACCTTAACTTGGTCAAAACTTCATGAAATTCATTTTTTCTTTTTTTAATCCTATAGTATGAAAAACATAGAATGTGACACATGTTTTGGATTCAAAAAATGTGCTACTGTTTGAAAGCTATAGATTTTTTTCAATCAACCTATCAATCAGGACTTTTATCATAATTTGAATAGAAAATAAATAATAATTACTTATTAAATTCCAAAGTAAAGCATAATTTATATTGGTGGAAGATGAGAATCCTTTAAAAACCCTTTTTCATTTCATCAATTTTTTGAGAGGAGGCTGGCAAAAAATGTAGATCAGCCACATATACCATCAATACCCCTTGCTTTTGGCCCATCATGATCCTGCACATACCCACCACATTTTTCATACATGTGCACCAAAGCATTTTATCAAACTACTCACTTCCTTGCTACTATGGCTAAAAGCCTAAAATAGGTGCTTTCTAACAAACTATGGATGCTTGGAAAAATATCTATCAAAGCATAATAGTAAGCAATAATACCATAGAGAAGGTAATGAACTTTTTGAAAAAATTCCAAAAAGAAATGTGTTCTTATGGTGATGGAATGCCATGATGTGCATTCATTTGTAATGGCATTCCATCACCACGAGACCCCATTTCTTTTGAGACATTTTTTCAAACAATTCACTTCTTTCTCTATGCCACCACCGTTATCGTACATGTCTACGAAAGCATTTAATCAAACGATTCAGTGGCTTGCTGCTATGGGTAAAATCCTAAAAACACGTCCTTTCGAACAAGATATGAATAGGGAAAATAGTAAGCATGATAATCATAAATATATAGTTTAATAAGTACTCAAAATTTTGTTCATTAGATCTCATACATTATAAGTCACGACGTGGATCACTATTGTAAATTTTTTGTGATTGAATAATTTGTTGTTTTATTTTTAGATGTTGGTTGTGGAAACTCCTCCAAATGTTACAAGGGCAATGGATATCAGTGTTTCATCTGCTATACAATCCTCAATGGCTCTGACAGGGGAGGTATGATGCAAATTACTAAATTTCAATTTACATTTGTTGTTATAGATGTTAGTTCTAGTGAAAAATCAAACCAAATTATTGATTCGTAGTCTAATTTCTATTTGGATGGTTTATATAGGGCTTGAGCATGCCTCAGCATCAGCGTGCGAATATTTCTCTTGTGGAGAGTGATCGTGAGATGGTTGTAAGTGATTTCTTTTTAAATATATATCATTTTTAATAATGAAATTTCTATATATTAATGTCTTTACTTCTTATTGTAATAGTTAAAACTTCACCAAGAACTTAACTATACTAGGAGGAGCAGTAGGAGCACTCCTTGAGTGCAGCACAAACGAGTGACAAACCTATAACCATCTGATCAACAAGCAAAGGGCAAGAGTTTATTTTAAGAGCCTGGAGAGCAATGACTTGATTCTAGAGCCTTTTGTTGTATGCCTACATGGCAGTTTTGTACATATTTTGTATTGGATATATTTGACATTGTATGCCTATATGACATTCTCGTAAGCCTATATGGCTATTTTGTACCTATATTTTATACTTATATTGACATATATTGATGTATGCGTACATGGCTATTTGGTTAATACAAATATTTTTTATCGACGGTGTCCATATTTGCATGTTATAAATTCATGGTTGAATAGATATGAGTTATGTGTATTCAAGTGTATACTTTACAACTTACGTTTATACTTTGCTACTTGTGTTCCAATGTATACTTTGTGAGTTATATGTTTTCATGCGTATACCTTGTATTCGTGTATATACTTTGTATTACGTTGTGTATACTATGTATTCGTGTGTATACTTCAAGGCATACATGTTTGTGACTACTTGTGCTTCCCTTATTCAGATGTACATGCTTGACTTATTCATGTGTATACTTATTAATTGGTTAGCCATAGCATTGATCATTGTTGTCCTTCATGGTTTGTCTTGAATAAATTAATTGATTCATGGTAAACAACTTTATCTAAAAGAAAAAAACACATAACTTTCAATTGGTATTCCATGAAATGATTGATAAAAAGATTCCAATATATTTAATCCTTTGATTGGAACAACTCAATTAAGCAAAGTATACACAATCTTCACAACACTTGTAAAACATAATATTCAGAGTAGATGAAGTAGTCAACTTCTTGACACATTATCTATTTTACCAGGTTCTTATATTTTAGCCTTGGTTTTGGTCCTGGTTCAATTCGCTTGTGGGTTTGACTAGGGTCCTTCATTTTTGGGTTTGGTTCGCCTAGACAGAACCCAAGAGAACCTAGGTGA
>VDFB02177447.1:0-22727 GCA_007258455.2 Sequoia sempervirens | reverse complement strand
ACACCCATACCTTTCAATTAACTCCTGGGCTTCCTTCGAGATTCTGTGTTGCAATCGCTCTTGAAGCAGCCTCGTGATGTACATGGTGAATGAGTCGTTGACACGCTTGTAGTGGGTTGTGCTCGACAGGTGCAACTGTGGACAGGCATCATAGATTTTGAACTGATGAGAGCCAGATTCAATGCTCTTTGTAAGATATGCCCCTCAGATTGGCCATCCGTGCCAACATATAAATAAGGTAGGAGCTCATGTAAAACGTTTAGTCCTCCTCAAGCTCAGGAGCTGCTCATGTATATTATCGCTGATCATCTCAGCCCAATTGACATAATCCTTGCCTTCTAGCACCAGGTTGATGTAATAAAACATCCAAGGCTCAAAAATGTAGGACTGTGGGCAACCACCAACCCTGCTCAACATCATGATAAGATCACAGTATTCTTGTTTCAGGTCCTCCGCTATGATCTGTTTCGGCAACTTCGCACGAGAAGGCTTGGGAGTGCTCATCCAGTGGGTGTTAATTGTGTCCATGCACCTCTCGAATGCAGAAGCATACATCCGCTCAGCCCGTTCTCTGGACTTGTAAATCATGTTCCTGTGCACCGGGATCCCGAAAGCTTCACCAATGGCTGCCGGAGTAAGGTTGGCAAGCACTTGGCCATCTGCTGTCGTGATCGACCGGTGTTCCTTCTCGTAGCAATTAGCGCACTCCATTATCAGCTCCGAACACTGTATAGCTGGCGGAAAACCAGCAGCTGCATATAGTCCACTGCGGACGATGTTGTGCGAAGTGACCGAAGCCCGATGACTTCCAATTCCAAACAGCCTGTTCTTGAAGGTTTCTAGGTTGACGGAGCCCAGGTTGGTGTCTGTCAACTTGCCCAACTTTGAAACAAACTTCGACTCTGGCATGAATGTTTTGCTCAGCTTCTTGATCACAGCTTGCCTGGAGGCACCATTGTCCTTTCCGGTTGTCCTTGCTTCAGCCATCTGCAACATAACAAACATTCATCAGCAATTAAGTTTAATAAAATAAGGCATTGTATAGGGGCTGCAATCGACTTTAGAAGCTGCAATAACTTTCTTGTTTGCAAACCTCAACTTCTTCTCTTGAATAAGTTCGAATTCCAACACTTAGAACAGATTTCTAAGTGGACTTTGATGACTCTACTTCACTATCAGCAATCAGCAATTTCAATTTCTATGACTTCGTATCAGCAATCAGCAAACAGCAAACTAGCAAGTTCGTACTTTTTAAAACTCTCAACTACTTCTTTGCTTCAAGGCATCTTTCTCAACTGGCAACTAGCTTCAGCAACAAATTAAACTAGCAAAGTCGTACCTCTCAGCACAAGCTTTTAGCAACTTCTCTAATCAGCAAGGGCGTACCTCCCTCAGCAACTTTAAGGCGTCCTTTCAGCTGCAAATTTGAGCTTCAACAAGATTCGAACTTCAGCAGCTTTAAGGCGTCCTCTTTCAACTCTCAGCACAAGCAACCTCAAGGCGTACCTCTTCAGCAACTTGCACTCCTCAGCAAAATTTCGAATTCCTTCAAGCCTCAGCAACTCACTGCAATGCTTCACTCTCAGAGCAAGTTCGACTTCTTCAGCTGTGAAAACAAGTGAAAAACTTCTCCATTTTATAGCTAAAATTTGAATTCTAGAAGAAGTTAATTTTAGCCAGTGCCATTAAACTCCACTACTCCACTTCAAGAATTCGAATTTTCCCTCTCTGGTGTTTCTGACACTTGTCTCCAGTCGTCGGGAATCTTATTCTTCTAGAAACTTGACTTTGACTGGCGTTTTTGAATTCCTTTTCGAAAAATTTTAATTTAAATTCATCATTTTTTTACTCACCAGCCGGGGCTCTGTTACTGGAATTTGAATTTTAACTCCTCCTCTGCTCTGGAAAATTCATCTTCGAAGGATTTAATCAAAATTATCTAAGCAATTCCTCTTGAACTCATCATTCGAAGAAAATTCATCTTGAAAGCTCATTTTATTTGTTTTTTGCCTTAGAAAATTTAAAATTCTCCCTTAGGAAAATTCACAATTTGAGCACTGATTAAATTCTTCACTGAAAAAGTGTCGGCGAAGCTCAGAAGACTTGGAAATCCATTCATCATCACAAATGTTCAATACCCAGAAGCAAATTTTCTTCAGAACGCCTCGAATCCATGGGTACCCAATGAACGGGTTCATTTAATTTTTCAATTTTGAACCTTAGAAAAATATCATTTTCATCATTTAAATTCGTTCTTCGCCTGTGATCATCCTGTGTTGCTCTGACTTCTTGAAAAATTTGAATCACCTTGCAATATCATCATCTCTGACTCCACTGCTGATAAAATTTGCTCTTGCTCCACAGAGAGATTTATCATCTTGGGGCTCTAGGCGTATTTTCCAAGGGGAAAATAATTTGCCTTAGAAAATATTTTTATCATCTTGCATTTTGAAAAATTTCCCTTAGAAAGTTATTTGATCATCTGCCAGTGAGAAAAAAAATTTATCAACTTCATTTAGAAGAATTTTATTCGTCGAGCACACTTTACTTCTCACTTCACACTTGAAAGGCAATTCTATTAAAATTTCTAACGCCTTAGAGGAGTTCTTCAACACTTAGAAAATACTTCACTTTTACTACTTGAGGCGCCTAGCACTTGCCATTTATTTCCACCACCTTCAAATATTTCAACGCCTTAGGAAATATTTCTAACACCTTATAACTCCCTTCAAACATTTTTCAACACACACCACGCCTTAGAAATATTTCCATCCTTTAGGCTTTAGGCGCCTAGCACACACATGAGGGAAAATCACGCCACACATACCTTTACCACCTCACACGTCCTTGAAAAATTCTTTAACACCTTGAGCGCCTAGCATTTACACCTTTCACCATGCTCTGGTAATATTCTTCACCTTAATTACCACCTTTATTTACCTTTCACATCCAAACATGGGCGCATTTCTATGTAGGAGGAGGATAAACTTGCCACCACGTCCCTTGTGACCTTTCAACTTCCCGTTTTCGTCTTGACATGCACAAGTTTGGGCGCATTTTGCCTATGGAGGAGGACGAAATCTTTGACTTTGTTGACTCTCCTTTACCTTGGGCGCATTTTGATATGTCTAGTGGATAAACTTTTTCCAACGCCTCAAGAGTGACTTTTCGCCTTCCAAATTTTGTCTTCACATGCATAACTTTGGGCGCATTTTAGAGGGTGAGGAGGATAAAAACGTTTGACCTGTTTGACTCCTACAACCTTGGGCACATTTCACCCCCTATGAAGGATAAGCTTGCAATCTTGGGCGCATTTGGATGAGGGTGGCGGATTTCCTTCATGCCTTAGAAAATTTTCAACTTTTCCCCTTCCTTCTTGGGCGCATTTTGGCCTGGCAGCAGGACGAAGATGTTGACTTTCTTTGACTTTCTTGCCTTGGGCGCATTTTGACCCCTGTGCAGGATAAACATCATACTTAGAAATTTTTATGCCTCTTCATCAATGGGCGCATTTTCTTATGCCTGCTGGACGAGACTCCAGACTTAGACAAATTTTCATCATCCTTCGCCAGTATCGTGCCCTGCTATTTATAGTAAGTCTTCTCAATTTTGCACTTCTGGAGCTCGGATCAACTTGAAATTTCAAACATAGCTTCTTCATAACCCTATCAACCTGTCGACACTGCCACTTTTAGTCACCCTGCTATTTATAGCCTGTTTCTGAAGGCGGCTTACTATAAATAGTAAGCTCATGTTTCGATAGCTCCCATGCTCTCGATCGAGTTGAAATTTGAATGAGGATCCTCACCACGTGCTGTTGGCTGAACTGATGCATGCAACTGATTTACTATTTTTAGCATGTTTCCAATTTGACTTACTATAAATAGTAAGTTCGCTTGACTCAAACTTTACCGCTAGATAGCTGAAGACATCGCGGTGGTTTACACCGGATTTCGAAGATTTTGACTTTTGATGCCTATTTTAGGTCTGGCTGGAAACCCTAATTTGCATTGCATGCGTAAAAGATCTATGTTTCTCTTTGCGCATTTGATCCCCGGCTGGGAAGTGGTCACGGGACACACTCGCTAAAAATAGCAAGTTCCTTACCGAGTGAGAATCCTCGCTTTTGTCACACCATCGCAAAGCTTTAAACCCATCAGAATATCCAGACATGCAGTAAATCCTCGTGATCTGCCTGCCGTAATGCTAAAATAGTAAGTCGTCTGCTTTTGCTCAAATTTGGCATGCAAGCAATCTGATATACTCTAATGTAGTGTGATGATCGGAATCTCAAAATAGCTGACAAATTCTGAATTGTGTACTTACTAAAAATAGTAAGTACCTGGAATTTGATGAAATTTGGCTGGAAACCTGCTGGATGTCTGCTGACAACAATATTAAGTTCAATTTTCAATTTTCTCACTTTACTTGACCTTGGACTGACCAGAAACGATAAAACCCTAATTTTAGACTTGGTCAGTATTTTCGCGTTTAAGCTCAATGACGGACACAACCCCCCCGAAAGGCAGACATCAGGAAAGAGACAGAGCGAGAGAGAGAAGAAAACCCAAGCCAAAAGACCGGAATGGAGCAAAAATTAGGGGGGTCCCCATCTTGAATGGGGCGATGTGTGAAAAGGTCACAACAAGACCATCATTTTGTCCACAAAAGACATTTTATTGATCTACTTTCATAAAGGTTTCAAAGCCATAACACCTCACATTCAAATTTCAAAATTCTCTTTGCATTAACAAAAGGATATTGGATGGAACATTTTTTTTCTCATCAACGAGAACAACTAATTGGAGAATAGTGTAGGTCCCATAGTTGATGAGTTTCAGCTGGTGATATTGTTTGTTTTGAAATATTTGCTTATAAAATTTAAAAAGAATGGAAATCACCAACTAAGAATTAGGAACTTAGAGACTAGGGGAGAGGACCTAGTAGTTGAGCATGTTTCAATAGTTGCGATAGTAGTTGTTTATATAATGCCCAATAGTTGTGACTTGACTACCCATAATTAAACAAAATGTATTCCTTTGATCTAAAAAGCAACCAATCATGTGATGCCACATCAGCGCTCAATCGCTTTCTTTATCCCTTTGTTTAGATTTTGCACCCCTCCTTACAAATCCCTATTTCATTTCCATATCCTTTATTAGCTTTATACAGTTCCTGCATCAGTTCAAACACAAATTTATCTGTAGCCATTTTATACTCTTAGTTCAACAACTGCAGGTGCTGATGCAAATAGTTATAGACCTAAATGAGTGCTGATCACTCACCAATCAATATTTTCCTACTATTACCATTGACAGTTGCTAACCACTGAACTGTCCCACCCCCAATCTGAGTTTGACTTTGCGAATTTTTTCTTGATTAATTTCATTTGACAATGTGAGACATTTTGTCAAACAATTACAAGCAGGTTGCAAACAATTTGACAAACAATTGGCATACATAAAATTCACAATTCCATAACAATTGTATTGCCACAATTTATGGATGATTTTACCCCTTCAGGAACTCATGACAAAATATATTCATTGCAGAGATTCTGCCACTTCATTTGCTTGGCAGCCATTACAATGATTAGTATTTCACATTTAGCAGTTTACACATAAAATCAAAATTGGCATACAATCAGATTTTACTGTGTAAGAATATTCAATAACAACAGAGGAAATACATTCTGATTTTTATTTTTTTGTCTTTTTTTCCTGTGCAAATTTATGTCTTGTTCCCACGTCAGGCTTCAGCCAAATTTGTCTTATTTGAATACCTCAGATTTTGTCTTTATCTAGCGGCTTTGTCCTTTAGCATTAGTCTATTCTTCTTACCACATAGGCTATTGATTGCTTGTCTTATTTGCAAGGAATTCCCTTAAACTAGCGGCACTTGGTATAGTTATCGGCCTTTGCATTAGTCAACCCTTATTTGACCACTTAGAAGCTAAAACACAACTCTTTAAAATCTCCCGATTTGTCATTTCTTGGGCGGCTGGCTTTTTGTCCTCTTCCTATTTGTCTTTTTCTGAACTTTGTAGGAATGGCAGACTTGTTTTTGTATTATCTACACGTTATGCTAAGTGTTGCGATTAAATATTGAAGGCCCGATTGTCATTTCTTTCCCTTATTACTTTGTCTTTTCTTCCACATCCCAGCTGCTTGCTTGTTGGTCGAGCTGCCTTGTTGCCTATCGGGCCTTAGACTTAATATTCATATACCAATGTGAATAAGTTTAGTCGATTCCTTAAAAGGCACGACTGGCAATTTTAATAATTTAATTCTTCAGGCCTTCCTTTTTATATAGGCACAACACTGTATTGGAGAGCAGTGACATCTAAAATTCCTGTAGCAGCTGAAATTTTGTCTTTGTTGTGCTGGGATGGCTCATATGTTTGTCCCTCTTTGAAAGCTCTCCAAACTTTATAAAATTGAGCCTCAACCTTTGACCCCTTGTAATATTTGGCTTCTTGCAGCTCCTTATCTTATTATCAGCTCCTCCACGTCTACCACTGTAGCCCGATTCTTCAACTTCGAGTCACAAAGAGTCGTCTTAAATTTAAACTTTGAAATTTTTAATCAATTTCTGATGCTGCAACACCCAAATCCCCCAAAGGAATTAAATGCCAGCTTCTTGAATCTCCAACAACTAGTAAATTGCTCTTCCCCTTGTTCGGCACCATAACACGAATGTTTGAAAAAAGGGAAATTATGATCAGTTCTCTCTGGAAGAATTAACTTATTTTAATAGTATTTTCACTTGTCTTCTTCTTCAGGCTTATTCCACTAACTATGCCACCCAATGTTACTCGTTAAAATAATCTCTCACAGGAATGTGACAATTTGATTCACCCCAATCTCTTTCACAATTACAATTGATTAAGAACAATTACCCATGCAACTGTAGTTATATATAACTAATAAATATCCCTCAACTTGAATAACAACCCAAAATCTGATTTAATGCTTGAAGATCCACTCCCGAAAATACCCCGATATTTCAGAAATTATACCTGAAATCCTTCAACTATGAATAATCTGTAAAAATTTATTTTTTGAAAACCCCTCAGGCTGGCAGGAAAATGTTGTGTTCTGATACCAATGTAATAGCCCCCGTTGATCCGGAATCAACAGCATAAATCTCAGATCTAGGAATGCTTGATCAACAAATATAAATATCAACAATCTTCAAACTGAACCCTGAAACTTTGTAAAACCCTGAATGATAATCTCTAGAAAAAACCGATGAAGATCTATAATAATCTCTGTATGAGATTGTCTCTCAGAATGTTCTTGGGTGATCTTCCACACCTATAGACATTGTCCTATTCGAGGGTTTTCATCCTCAAAACAGCTTGGATAGTTGAAAGTGACTTCTCTTTGCTCTTTTACTCACCTCCAAACCCTATCTTGGCAATTAACTTTATTAAAATAATATAGCAATTTCGTTCCAAAATCCAACACCTCATTTGGCCTCTTTAAATCTTTTAATTAAATTCACTTTTCAAAACAAGTGCCATTTAATGAAATAATAATAAAGTAACTTAAAATATATCATTTTAATTAAAGTTACTTTATTCACCTTATAACGCCATATTATAAAGTACTTTATTAAAAGTAACTTTATAACATTAAATCATAAAGTCAGTTTAATGACTTAAATAATTTAATTACTTTGGCAATGATCTAACAATAACCTCTAGAGAGTGTCTTAACACAAATACCAACTGCAAGCGTGTTGCTATTGAAGCTGATAGTACTTATTATAAATAGCAAGTGTGAACGAAGAACTCTTGAACTTCCTTCGTAAGGCAAGCGTCCTGCTACTAAAGCTGATAGTACTTGCTATAAATAGCAAGTGTGAACGAAGAACTCTTGAACTTCCTTCGTAAGGCCTACCAAGCAAAATACTCAATCATTGAACTGAAGATGTCGGAATGAAAACATCAACCCTACTGAAGTTCCTGAATACCCTCCAAAGGGTCCCCTGAACATCCTATTAGCCTACAGGGACCAAATAGTAGGCTAACCACTACAAGGATACAAATCCCGAAAAAAAAGGACATTACACATATACTAGAAGCAAGATGTCATTTTACAAAATCCAATCCCCCTAGGGTTCAGGGACTGTGTGTACTTCTTGACTTGGGCAGAGAACAACAAATACATAGGCGGATTCAGGAACTAATATAGATAAACAAAGTGCCTGGTTGATAGAATTTCATCACACATAAGCAGAGAGACTGACTGATAGAAATTTGGATTCACTTAAGGGTGGGAGATAAAACATTTATGATAGGATATTGGTAAAAGAATATGTTTCTTTCTTCTTTTTTTAAATAGAATGGGATATTTGTAAATAAATGTATATTGTTAAGATCTAATGAATTCAATATCTCTAGGCCAAAGTTTTGAAACATGAAGTTCTATCCCTAATACATACTAGAATTCATCAAACTGCTCAATTTTCATATTTGGTGCTTTTTAAGAATCATATACTAAAAGAAAGATGTCATTTTACAAAATCCAGTCCCCCTAGGGTTCAGAGACTGTGCATACTTCTTGACTTGGGCAGAAAACAGGAGATACATGTACCCAAAATAATTTTTTGGCATTCTGCTTAAATTGAGCTAAACCATGTAAAAATGTCGTCAAAAGTCTATTTTAGGTCAAACCAAAACATGAGGTCTTTGTGGGTTTTTGTTAAGGAACACTTGTGCAAAATTCTAAAAATTTGAAAATTAGGGTTTTTATGTCCCTATTTTCAGGGAAACCCCCCAAAAATAGGACCTTCCCGGAAATGATTGAAAATGATTTTGATAGGATTAATCGACTTCACGATCACACTGATCAAGTCAAAATCATCAAAAGACATGTTTAACTCTGGTGGGTATGTTCTCATTTTTTAGAAGAAAAGTTAGGAGCTCCACAGCAATTAATGGCAGATTGGCTAGTACTAGGTGTTGAAAGCTAAGCTTCAAAGACGCAACCATGGCAGAAAAGGACAAAAATGGTGATCTTTGACAAAGGAGATTTTTGAAACTGAAAAAGGTCAAAATTTGACTAACTCTGGAAATGCTACCAAGGAGAAGTCAGTTCAAAATGTGCAAAAAGAGCCCTTTTCAGAGAAAGGCACCCTTGAATCTCAGGGGCCAAATGTAGTCACCAGATTCATCCAAGGCAGTCATCCTCAGCGTTCTCCTGCTGGCTCGACAATGAAACATTCAGCAAGATCATCTGATAAAGTGATCATCAACAAATGTCAACAAAGTGTGAAGAGGCTATTATAAAGAGACATCCAAAAAAAAAAACGACAAAAGATAAAAAGGATATTGTTTGACGAAGGAGATTCTCAAAACTAGAAAAGGCCAAAATTTGACTAACTCTGGAAACGTTACGAAGGAGAAATCAGTCCATGATGCAAAAAGAGCCCTTTTCAGAGAGGGGCGCCCTTGATTCTCAGGGGCCAAATGCAGTCACTTGATTCATCCTAGGCAGTCATCCTCTGCGTTCTCCTGCTAACTCGACAGCGTAACAATCAGCAAGATTGTCTAATAAAGCGATCGCTGACAAATGTCAGCAGAGTGAAAAGAGGCAATTGACGAAGACAGCAAAAATGATGATCCAACATTGAAAAAAGAGCCCTTTTCAAGCAAAGGCACCCTTGAATGGGGTGGTTCAGATGTCAATTTTAGGAAATTCATGCCTTCGTGAAGTCTCTTCGATTCCGTTTCAGCGCAACAACGAATCTATCAGCCAAGCTGTGGGATGAGTCAAGCAATTCCAGTGGCTGATTGACTGAACATGCCAAATGAAGGATAAATCAGTAAGATACAAGCTAAAAGCGCCCCTGCTGGCCAAGGGTGCCCATCTTTTTGAGGTACCTGATGACCCCGTCAGCAGTCACGGTGTATAATGAACTTGGTCAACTATTAGTCAGCCTCTTGAACAAATCAAAAGCACTCTCATCGGACCTACCAGGCAACCGGTGGAAGCAATCAAGTGGAAAACATCCCAGAAAGAGACTGAATGTAAAACATGGTAAAACGTGCTAAGGCATGGGGAAAAGAGCCCTTTCCAATCCAAAGAAAGGCGCCCTTTCTTTTGGGCCCTTAAATGTTGTCAGATGGTAGAAGGTTCTCCAAGATAACCTTCACCATTTGCGTCAATCTCGACAACGAAGCTGTCAGCACGGGAATCCGACAAGGCAATCAATCTGGAGCAAGGATCAAACAGAGGTCATTTAGCATGAAAAAATGATAAAAAATGTTCAAACTCAAGAAAGATGCCTAAAAAGTCAAAGAGAAGTTTGTTGACTTGAGTTAGAGATTTTGGAGGCAAACTTGGCCCAAACAACCCACAACCAGTGGAAATCAGCTTTTAGAACTCTAGATCAAGCCAAATCAGTCTTCAATCATGAGTTGGTGCCCATACTTGATGCATTCAAGCATCAATCACTATGTATCAAGCTTGGACATCATTATTCATTGTTTGTCTTTGTAGGTTGGAGCTCAAGAACAAACATTTGCTCTCCAAGGATGTTTTTTCCAAGATCTGAAGGAGGTTTTGACCGTTCTTTGTGATTTTTTGAAGATCAGTGGCAGAGAAGGTTTTTCTTCTCAGAGGTTGCATCCAACAGAATATTTTTTCCAAGGCAGCAATAACTTCCAATCTTCCTCTTGTCTACTTCCTCTCTTCTCTCTTAAATTTCCTGCATGTCACAAAAAACAGCAGGCTATCACAGATCTGGGCAATCGGGTATGATCAGCATAATTTTCCAATGAAACCCATCTCTTCAAATTTTCCAGAATCAGCAAACTTGCTGCCCCTATTTTCAGGGATTTTTCTGGAAAAGTCTCAAAATCAAAAATCTAAGCAACTGGGTTTGTTCAGCATTGAAGCACGAACAAAACCGATATGCCACATTTTTTCCGAAAAAGTACTTCTCGGCGGGTGGCTATTTTTAGGGGTTTTCAGAAGTTGTCTGAACATATCCGTGTTTACAGTCAACGATCGAGTTTTTCAGAATATAGTACTCTCAGGTTGAAATCAATACCAAAATGGTCCTACTTCACGACTTTTTGAAAACACTCGACAAGGACATGCATCAAGTGAAGTCCGTAGTCAAGATGAACGCCTTGGAAGGCGTAAATGACATCACCATTCAACGGATAGCCAAATACGAAAGGTAGTCATTCTAAACACAGAGCCCCCACTGATTACTACCACACTACCTTCCACATTCCATGTCACCAAGCTGGATGGTACAACTACAAAGAAGATCAAATATCAAAAGCAGTTTGCAAGAGGTAGAAAAAGTCAATGACTAGTCAAAAGAGTTCTTGACTCAAGATGATGAGGTGTTAGACACCTATTTGGGACGTCCTACCCTCCAATCGGCATTTATGATACTTGAAGTTGACTTGATACCTCTTTCCAAGTCAACTCAAGAAGGCATTAAATGTAGTTGAAGTTAACTTGATGCCCCTTTCCAAGTTAACTCCACATCCCACAAATCATGTATTGTCAAATCCCACTGATTAAGGATGTCTAATTGACTTCCATAATTTGTGGATCTCAGATCTCCACTAAACGTGGATGTCTATTTTGGAGGTATACTTTGTATTAAAGTTCACCTTTAGTTTCCTTTCAGTCAACTGAAGTAGTTTCCAGTTGACTCTTTGTTTACTTTCAGTTAACTGAAGTAGTTTTCCAGTTAACTGTTTGTTCCCCTTTCATAGGAATAAATCTTGCTAATTGATTGGCAAGAACTCATTGTTAACTAAGAAGATTTTGGGGTTGACCACTCCTTTGAGTTCTACAAATTGTTGGGTGAAAATTATGTAATCAACTTTTCGATAGATTACACAACTAGGACTTCAGCCACAGCTATGTGAGATATGAATCTCTCCTCTCAGAAAAGGGGAGCCCTTCTTACTGCTGAAGGAAGCGATAGTAAAAAAAATAAAGTAATTACACAATGTACACAATACTTACGAAGTGGGGGGGGTGTGTTACATTCATCCTTCTCTCTTTTTTCAGAGAAGATGTTTACAATGCTTCACTGTTGGAAGTTCTCAATTCTTAATAACTTTAAACGATCAACTAGCAGTAATACCAATACCTCTATCTTGTCAACGCAAAGCGTAGAGATACCAGAAGTAACTAACAACAAACAAGTAAAATAAAGGGGAAAGCTCACGAAGGCACAAAGTCGTTTCGTAGCTTTATCAATGGTGGATTTGTGATAGGTGTATTGTTTGTCGCATTACAAGCACAAAGTCTTCTTAGATGCAGCAATTCCTCGAACAGCATGAACAATTACAAGTGCAAAGTCTTGTAGATCATCCAACCAAAGTATCCAAAGAGCATGAACAATTACAAGCACAAAGTCTTGTAGATCATTCAACAATAGTTAACCAAAACACAAATGTAAATCTAAGTAAAAGATGTAACACAAAGTTTACATGAATTGCTTAGACTCTTTCAGATATCACTTACTAATCACCAACAAAAGAGATCAATTCACAAGATTATCGAATCCAACACAAAGTCTGGTTTTCAATCTTCTTCTTTATTGATTTGATTCTGTTTGCAAAGTATGAACACAAAGTTTCACAATTTGTTTCAAAAAGGGCAGCATTTTGTTGCAAAATACTAAAAGATAAATATTACAATAGAAATCCCTCATATTTATAAAAGAGAGGGAAGAGTAAATCTAGGAAAGTTAGGTGAGCTAATTTAGGAAAATCTCACCGAAATTTTGACTAAGTCAAAATGTAATTTGTCTTCAAGAAATTACATCTCAGAATTTTGGTGCAATTACACTTTGAGAAAAGACATTTAAGATGTCAAAAACTATTTACAAGATGCATAAAGGGAAGCATCAAAATGTTCAACATCGGAGATCAAGAATCTTCATGGTTCCTTGCTTTGGGCGCGAAGTCTTCATACTTCTTCTTGGTCTCCTGTATGAATGCATCATATGGGCCGACTATGTAATCTACAAGGGTGTGAGCTCTTGTGATTGACCTTTTGGAAAATCAATGGATTTTCTTGCACCTGCGAAGATGCGTCTTGAGATTATCAAGTGTCAGCCGTATATCGCAAATGATATGTATTGAGGCTTTGGGAAAAACTGTCATCCTCAACTTGCTACATAACGGCTTCTTTGTAGATCTGGGATAGTTCACTGGATCAAAAGATGTCACCTTTAGGATCACTTGATGAAATCTGGAGAGAAGCTGCAAGGATGGTGAATAAATAGGCGTTAGCAGAAAAAGTAGCATTGGGAAGCGTGAAGTGAGAAACGATGTTGAGCAAGGGTGAAATGAGCAAATAGGCATGGAAAACGATGCGAGAGCAAAGAAATGGGGTCCGGAATGGAAATAGAGCAAGTTTGAAGAGACTAAGTTCAAAACTGCCAAAAGTGTAAAAGTGCTAAAATTCAACACCATTGCACAAAAAATGATTAAGTATGGAAAAAGTACAAAGGTGCTAAAAATAATGCCATAGTCAAAAATTGGCTAAATCTGGAAGAAAAGTGCAAAGGTGCTAAAATTCAGCACCATTGCACAAAAAATGACTAAGTCTGGAAAAAGTGCAAAGGTGCTGAAAATAATGCCATAGTCAAAAATTGGCCTAAGTCTAGAAGAAAAGTGCAAGGGCGCTAAAAATAACGCCATAGTCAAAAATTGGCTAAGTTTGGCAACAATGTGTAAGAGCACACTTTTTTAGCGCTTCTGCACATTTTTGAAAAATCACTTTTATCCAGGGGCGCTGATTTTTGGCCCCCCTGCACTTTCAACACTTAGCCAATTTTTGGCTGTGAGCAGGAGCGCACTTTTTGGGTGCAACTGCATATTTCACAATTTAACTAAGTATGAATAGTGAGACTTCGCGAAGGAGCTCGTTTCGAAGGTCTTCGCGAGGCGAACACAGTAGGATGCTCAAACTAACTGTTTGAGGCTTTGGAACGCATTTTGAGGTGGATTGAAAATCACCTCGTTTTGCGTGCTTGAACTTCACGAACCTAGGAAACGGACAAGTTTCGTAGGGGGTTATCTGTGGAACGAGCGCTGCTAGATTTCGTGATAACAGCTGGCTCTTGCTAGGGATCTTCCTTCAACCGTTCTTTGAAACGAATAAAGGGAGAAGAACTCCAAAATTCAAGTGCCTTTATCCATCCATTGGGCTTGGAATCAGGCAACAACGGCAAAAACAAATCTACAAAAACAAATCGCAAACCTATGCAAATGCATTTATTGAAAAGGTAAAAACCTACATAATTAAAACTAGCCATCAATGAAACCTTCTCAAATGAAACCGTTCACAGGTTCAACAAAATAGTTGCCTTTCTTTAACAGCTTGCAATGCCTTCCATGATCATTAGCAGCTACATGTAGATGAAGTTGAGGCATTGCTTCATGAAAGAAATGAACAGTTTCAGTTACCTCTGAAAATATATCAAATATACTGCTGATCCAAAATGAATCATCGAATCCAGACTGCTCCTGCGCATCTACAAATACATCTTTCGCTGCATCCTCAAGTTTATCTTCACACACAGGTGCAAGTGGAACCTCTGTCTTCCCATTGGCCTCCAACCAAGCAAGATGTCTTATGGGACATTACCTTGATCTGTCAAAGATTGAATGCTTCTTACCAGTTGTTACTTGAACAACTGATTCATCAACCATGGCAACCTCATGTTGATCGGAATGATCTCCTTCATGTGATTCAGATGAAGATATGACTGCACTGCATACCTCAATAAGATGTTTACCATCTTCAAACTTGGGAAAATCTAAATTATTTATAAGAAGATCCTCATCGTGCCTTTGGGAAATTCTTTTATGCAACACGTGTTCAAGTTCATGACCTCGAAACACAAATGCATTCTTTTCAACTTGACTGAGACCTTCATGCATGTCCATCTTTTCAGATCTAAAGACAGGATCGTCTTCATTCACTTGAACTTCAGAAAAATGACTTTCATCCTTCTGCTTTTCATCAATGGCTTTTCGAGACTGCATAAACCAGAAATGGGAGTCGCCAGCTATGTCTCCTTCCTTTTCCCGGAAGAGAATAGCGAGATCACTTGGATTGGAGTCAAGATGCTTCACTACTGCTTTTACTAATGGTGCCTCAAGAGCAAGCCTCTTCGGAGGTGAAGATAACTTGTGTTGATTCCCAACAGCAAAATTATGAGCTAGCTGCTTTTTGAGGACAAGTAGCTCATTTACCAACCTTTGCACCATAGGATCCATCCTTGTGATGGAAGAAAATAACTCCAAAGAATGGCTTTCTTTAGATTCATTTGATTCAATTTTTATTTGCCCAACAAGAATGAGATCATCTTCAATTTCTATTGCCAAGGTCTGTACAATTGCAAGAGTAGCTGGGGCTGCTCTTCTCAATAGGAAACCCACCTCTGGCACTTGAGCATTTACAAAGAAACATTTCAAATTCTCAGCTGTAGGTTCAGCAACAGTTGGAATTCTTTGTGTCAACTTGTTGAAGTGAGCAATGAACTCGCACATGGGCATGTGAGATTCCTTCTTCAACTGGGTGAGCTGAGCCAACAAAGCATGAGCGTCTTCAAGAGGCTTGAACCTTCCTTCAAACTTGGCTATGAGAGTTGCCCAGTTTATGATGGTACTTAGCGCCAGATGATAAAACCAATCTGCAGCAACGCCTTGGAGAGTCTCCACAAACAACCTTACAGATACATCTTCGTATTCAACACAATGAACTCCACAAGCGATGTCGAAAGCACCAACATGCTCGTCAAGATGTTGTCCATCACCAAAAAACTTGGGAAAGTTCTTTCATGACCCTTCAAGAAGAGCATGCAGGGGTAGAACTAGGCTCAACGGACCAAAAGCATTTCCCCAAGGGCCTTGAGTAGCCATTTACATGTCCTTGGTGAAAGCTTGAAAAACTTACAAGAAAATAAATTACAATGAAAAAGGACACGGGTATACTTCAAAAGAAAGCATGAGGCTTTCGAATGCGTATCGTGTCCCCAGTAGAGTCACCAAAAAACTGTAGGGTGAAAATTATGTAATCAACTTTTCGATAGATTACACAACTAGGACTTCAACCATAGCTATGTGAGATATGAATCTATCCTCTCAGAAAAGGGGAAGCGCCCTTCTTGCTGCTGACAGAATCGATGGTAAAACAAATAAAGTAATTACACAATGTACACAATACTTACGAAGTCGTGGTGGTGTGTTACATTCATCCTTCTCTCTTTTTTCAGAGAAGATGTTTACAATGCTTCACTGTTGGAAGTTCTCAATTCTTAATAACTTTAAACGATCAACTAGCAGTAATACCAATACCTCTATCTTGTCAAAGCAAAGCGTAGAGATACCAAAAGTAATTAACAACAAACAAGTAAAATAAAAGGAAAAGCTCACGAAGGCACAAAGTCTTTTCGTAGCTTTATCAATGGTGGATTTATGATAGGTGTGTCGTTTGTCGCATTAGAAGCACAAAGTCTTCTTAGATGCAGCAATTCCTCGAACAGCATGAACAATTACAAGTGCAAAGTCTTGTAGATCATCCAACCAAAGTATCCAAAGAGCATGAACAATTACAAGCGCAAAGTCTTGTAGATCATTCAACAATAGTTAACCAAAACACAAATGTAAATCTAAGTAAAAGATGTAACACAAAGTTTACATGAATTGCTTAGAGTCTTTCAGATATCACTTACTAATCACCACCAAAAAAGATCAATTCACAAGATTATCGAATCCAACACAAAGTCTGGTTTTCAATCTTCTTCTTTATTGATCTGATTTTGTTCGCAAAGTACGAACACAAAGTTTCACAATTTGTTTCAAAAAGGGCAGCACTTCGTTGCAAAATACTGAAAGATAAATATTACAATAGAAATCCCTCATATTTATAGAAGAAAGGGAAGAGTAAATCTAGGAAAGTTAGATTAGCTAATTTAGGAAAATCTCAACTAAATTTTGACTAAGTCAAAATGTAATTTGTCTTCAAGAAATTACATCTCAAAATTTTGGTGCAATTACACTTTGAGAAAAGACATTTAAGATGTCAAAAACTATTTACAAGATGCATAAAGGGAAGCATCAATATGTTCAACATCGGAGATCAAGAATCTTCATGGTTCCTTGCTTTGGGCGCGGAGTCTTCATACTTCTTCTTGGTCTCCTGTATGAATGCATCATTTGGGCCTACTGTGTAATCTACAAGGGTGTGAGCTCTTGTGATCGACCTTTTGGCAAATCAATGGATTTTCTTGCAACCGCGAAAATGCGTCTTGAGATTATCAAGTGTCAGTCGTATATCGCAAATGATATGTATTGAGGCTTTGGGAAAAACTGTCATCCTCAACTTGCTACATAACGGCTTCTTTGTAGATCTGGGATAGTTCACTGGATCAAAAGATGTCACCTTTAGGATCACTTGATGAAATCTGGAGAGAAACTGAAGGATGGTGAATCAATAGGCGTTAGCAAAAAAAGTAGCATTGGGAAGCGTTTAGCGAAAAATGATGTTGACCAAGCATGAAACGAGCAACTAGGCATGGAAAACGATGCGGGAGCGAAGAAACAGGGTCCAGAATGGAAATAGAGTAAGTTTGAAGAGACTAAGTTAAAAACTGTCAAAAGTGTAAAGGTGCTAAAATTCAGCACCATTGCACAAAAAATGACTCTGGAAAAAGTGCAAAGGTGCTAAAAATAATGCCATAGTCAAAAATTGGCTAAGTCTGGAAGAAAAGTGCAAAGGTGCTAAAATTCAGCACCATTGCACAAAAAATGACTAAGTCTAGAAAAAGTGCAAAGGTGCTAAAAATAATGCCATAGTCAAAAATTGGCTAAGTCTGGAAGAAAAGTGCAAGGGCGCTAAAAATAATGCCATAGTCAAAAATTGGCTAAGTCTAGCAACAATGTGTAAGAGCGCACTTTTTTAGCACTTCTGCACATTTTTGAAAAATCACTTTTATGCAGGGGCGCTGATTTTTGGCACCCCTGCACTTTCAACACTTAGCCAATTTTTGGCTATGAGCAGGAGCACACTTTTTGGGTGCAACTACATATTTCACAATTTAACTAAGTATGAACAGTGAGACTTCGCAAAGGAGCTCATTTCGAAGGTCTTTGCGAGGTGAACACAGGGGGATGCTCAAATTAACTGTTTGAGGCTTTGGAACGCATTTCGAGGTGGATTGAAAATCACCTCGTTTTGTGTGCTTGAACTTCACGAACCTAGGAAACGGATAGGTTTCGTAGGGGGGTTATCCATGGAACGAGCGCTGCTAGATTCCGTGATAACATAAATAAGAGTCTTGGGCTCATTGTTTGTTTAACCTTTACTTGCTATGCAAAATTGTTGCGCCATTGTTGCCAACAGCTTTGAAAGCGAATATTTGTTCACTCTTGGATGAGAGTTCATTGGTTGATCGTAATTGTGCATGATTTCGTGCCTTTGTTGTCCCAATCTTTGTAATTCGTTGATGAAGCTTGAAGAAGAAAATCATAAGGCGCTTGCATTTTGATCTACATAATTGAGTTCTTTCTACATTTTGTATCTAATAGCTTGTTGTTTCATTTCCCTCCTCGGATAGGGGTTCCTCCTCCTTAGATATCTATTATTAACAGTTGTTGTTTGTTGTTGTTTAATGGATTGTCCTTCAACCTATACTTCGAATAGGGGTTCCTCCTCCTTAGCAAGTTTGTCGGCCAAAACATCGTAATTTGTTGTTTCTTGTAAGTCGTTTCCTAGCCCATACCTCGGATAGGGGTTCCTCCTCCTTGGCAAGTGTCAGATCCAACTTACCGTGAAGGGCATTTGCTTGTATCTAACCTTATCCCGGCATATATCTGAGAGTTCAGAGCCTCGGCCGTATTCTAAGGAGACAGCGGATTCAAGTGATCCAACCAATCCATTCCCGCTCCTATACCCTCATGCTCTATGTTGTACCCCAAAATTAAAATTTTTGTTACACTTAGACATTTTGAAGAAATGAGTAAAAGTCTTGTTAAATCAATTAAAAAGGTCAAAATTTGGGTGTGCATGTCTTGCATGAGAGATTAAAACGTAAAATTTTCAAAATCCGATGATCCGGGTCTGCTCAGAGCAGCCTAATCTACAAAACCCAGATATCAGTTTTTCATCCCTACTTTTTAGGAAAACTGCTATTTTTAGAAATTAGTAACTTTTTTTGGGTTTTTCTGGGTTTCTTTTGAAACGGATACTGGCAAAACTTTCTAAAAATAGAAAGTTGGTCCGTTAGGGTTCAAACTAATTTTGATTGGCTCAAAATACTTCCATATCAGGCTGGTGTAGTCGGAATCTCAAAATAACCAGTTTTGCCCTAGTGGGTCTATTCTGCTTTTTCAAAAGCATATTAGGAGCTCTGAGGTCATCAATGGAGATCAATCAGCTACCAGGCGTCAGATTCAACACTCGAGCGTTCAACAGAAGGCGAGTTGGTGAGCAAGCACGAAGAACAGAGAAGAAAGTGAAAAACTATGAAAATATTCTAACACTAGTTGCCATGGGCACCCCAGGAGAGAATAGGCGCCCATCTTTTTAGGGTATTAAAAGTTGAAATTAGGGTTTGAGCCTCCAATCAAAGTTGCTCAATTCTCTTCTAGCTCCACAAAGAATTCGACGGTGCAGTCATCGGATCATCCAGTCGCCCGGGATTCAGAGCTGAACAAGGAAAATTCAAACAAAAGTCATAAGTGAAAAACATGAAGATTATCAAAATTTGACTAAGTATGGGAACTTTGGGCGCCCCTGGTGAAGAAGGGCGCCCAGCTTTTTGGAGCACCCAACTCAGCAGTTAGGGTTGGTGAATATGCTCAATCTTTTCAGTATTCAACCAACTTCGCAACCCCCGTCTCCGTCAGAGCATTCGATCGTCCAATCTCCAGCAAATTCAGATCAAAGTGGAACATACGGATAGAGGTTTGAACTTGAAGATAAAAATCAGATGAAAAATGGCTAAGTCTGGAGGGTTTGGGCACCCTTGGAGAGAAGAGGCGCCCAAGTTTTCAAGGGCCTAAACAGATGAATTTGCAAATGTAGCTCTAACGTGATTTCTTCAGAGTTGATCTGACTGTCCAACGAGATATTCAGCACGTCAATCGGAGTTTGCAGTTGCTAGCTATGAGAAGTTGAACAAAGGGTCTGATGAGAGCTAAGAATTGAGATTCAGAAGCAAACATACAAAAAGTGAAGAATATTCTAACTCTGGTGAGTTTGGGCGCCCCAGCTTGCCAGGGGCGCCCAAGCTTTTGAAGGCCCAAACTCAACTATTTGATGAAGTTTCTCCCAGGAGACCCCTCTTAATATCTCCTTAGCTTCGCAACGAGCATAACCATCAGTCAATCCGATGCCCGTACACCAGATTCGACAAGATCATCTGTGGAAGAGTTAATGAAGAAATTGAAAATCATAGAAAGTGGCTAACTCTGGACAAAATGGGCGCCCCTGGAGGAAATAGGCTCCCATGAATTCAAAGGTCGAAATGAAGTTTTTAGCCAGCGACGCCTCTAGAACAATCTTCTCAGAACGGGTCAGGCTCCGCGATGAATCATTCAGCGCACCCATCAGATTAGTCTGCAAGCCGGAAATCGAGGTCAAAGTAGGAGGTCAAAGTTGTGTAATGTTGAAAATATCAAAAAAATGACTAACACTGCTTGAAGTGGGCGCCTCTAGCCAAGAAGGGCGCCCAACTTCTCATGCCTTAGTAAAATTGTCAAGATTTTCAAATTTTCAAAATTGCAAGAGGATGGGGACGTCCAGGTTCAATGAACAGAGATTTTTAGGGTTTTGAAGATGAAAGCAAAAAAAAGCAAGCCTATTTCAAACCCTAAGTCTATTTGACACCTTTCTTCAATGTAAAATTCATCATTTTTGCAGGTGGTGTCCCAAGGAAAAAGTTGGAGCAGCAAGTTTGAAGAGTTTTTCAAGATTCAAGAACTCAAGTTTGCTGGTTATTCATCAAATTTTTCAGACCAGCAACATAAACCTTCGCTTTTTCATGCTTTTTCATCCAAACGATCAAATTTTTCAAGGAGAAGGTCAAGATTTTCAATTTTCAGCCATTTGGGTCTCTTCATCCCAGTCTTCTGAAGAATTTTCAAGAAATTTTCTCAAGTTGCAGCAGCTGCTTTTTCCTTGCATGTCAGTGAAATCCTCAGTGTTTTCAAATTTTGATCAGCTGGGTCCTCTTGAAATAGTCTTCTGAAGAAAACCCATATCACAGCTTTTTCAAGAAAATTTCAAATTCTAGGGTTGGCTGCTTTTTCGATTAGCCATCAGTATTTTGCAAATCTAATCAACTGGGTCCATTTCTAAGAGTATTCTCAATAAAACCCAGGTGCCAGCTTTTTTTTGTGAAAAATTGAAGAAATTAGGGTTTGCTGCTTTTTCATTATAAAATCAAAATTTCCAAAAATGGATGATCTGGGTTGTCTTGCAACAAAATTCTGAGCAAAACCCATATCTCAAAAAAATTTCCAAAAAATTGTCTGTTTGAGGCCGAAAAACGAGCATCCTAAAAATAGAAAGTTGCTCAAAACTTGTCTGAACATAGACGAGTTTACAGTCATTCTTCAAGGTTTTCAATATGGAGTACACTCCCCTCGAGTTTAAGACCAAATCAGCACTATGTCAAAACTTCATCATCTCAGTTGAAGAACAAGAGAAGGTGTGATATGAGAAAAAGGAAAGGTATTGGAAAAGAGTTGTGCAATACTCTTCTGTTGGAAATCAAGCGAAGTGTTAGAAGCATAAAGTTGCAAAGCCGCCAAGTTATCAATTAGTGAGTCTTCTTTTCGGGCAGCGATGTTTTTCAAGAATAGAACTCATAAAGCAGCTGAAGAAGTGAGTGATTCTCTAAGTTTGATCACAGAAGGCGAAGGTATCTTGGAGAATCGGAATATTCCTTAGATAGTATCAATGCACTTGACCAGGACCCAGTTTCCTGCTTTTTAGCGGATATGATTGAGATTTAAAGCAGCTTTCATCTAGAAGCTTTCTTTCCGCTTTCTTTCTATTCTTGGAACAATTCTTATCCATTCTTCGAAGAAGAGAAAGAAGATAAATGTAATAGTTGGCGTTTCCCGCTTTTCCTGCTTTCTTAGGTGTTAGATGTTATCTTCTTTCTAGATTTAGAAATAAAGTTTGTTTGTTGAGCAAGCCCTAGATTGTGAAAGCAAAGAGATTTTAGGGTTCCCTACTCCTCTGCTTGCCTATAAATAAGAGTCTTTGCTCATTAGTTTTCTTTAACGGTTATTGTGATAGCAAATTGCTGAGTCTCTTTTAGCTAGCAAGTTGTTATTCAGTGTCAGTTCACGTTGTGTTAGAACCATGCTAGTGATAACAAAACGCTGAGCCTATTGTGCCTTCTCTTTGTTCTTTCAAGTGTTGTCTAATTGTTTTATGATAGTGAATTGTTGAGTCTCTTTTAGCCAACTAGGAGTTGTTGTAATTGTTGTTCCTATTGTGTAAGAACAAGATTGCAAGCCTCTTTAGCTGCAAACTCTTGTTCCAGGAATGTTTTTAGTAGATTTTGTTCTAGAAGTTTGAGAAATAAAATCATGAGCCTCTTTTGCCTTGGTCCAAAATCTCAGATTTCCGTTATTTGTGTTATGCTTTTATGATCTCGATTTCAGCTTATATTGAAGTGTGTAGATGTTTGTTGGAAAAGAGTTTATTGAAGCA